>JAQBSW010009407.1:0-28935 GCA_029291075.1 Eudiplozoon nipponicum
ATATATATATATATATATATATGCATTGCGGTTTGACCCACGCTAGTCAGTTTGCCGTCGCGGTCTGATGATGACATAGAAGGTCGAAAGCGTTGTTATATGTAACTGACGGAATTTTTGCTATCATTCGACAACTGGTTTTTTGGAGTTTGATTCAAGCTCGAAACTTGATTTAAAGACATAATTTTGTTGATTTCATTGGAATTTGCGTCGTAAGTTCATTTGTTGATATATAAGCAGAACATAAAATATGAATTGTATCTTGCAATTGATAATATTTACCTTTTTCTCTGCAAATAGTTTTGTTATTTTTATTACGTATAGTTAATGAATGGATGCTGTTCTTCCGTTTAGTTCTATTTAAGACCTGTAATTGGGAGACCCGATTGAAATGTTAATCAAGACCAAATAGTTCTATATTACGACGATTTATTTAAATTTCTTTCAATTAATTAAGCATATTAACACATGTAGCCATAATAAAATTTTAAATGCGCTTTTTTGGCATGTCTCAATTGGCATCGGAATAAATATGTTTGTTTATACATTACATTTTGCACTAGCCAAGTTGATTTGTGCTTCGACATGCTTGAATATGATCTTATACCACAATTTCCAACATATGATTGCACACAGGAAAACTTCTATTTACTGATGAAGTTAGATGCAGATTTCAGGATAATTATGATTTTCACAGTAGGAAGAGGAAGTTTACAAGTGTGTTTGTGTGTGTGTGTGTTATCAAAACTAACTGAGCTGCAATTTATGTAACCACCAAAGCGGAAACACAATTATTCCGTTATTAACTTCATTGATTTTTCGCCTTTGTACTGTAAGAGAATATACACCGGTCACTTGTCAACAGTACAAACAGTCATAATTGGTCTAATTATATCATCCAATTAATAGTTATCTATAAAATGTTTGGGTTAAAAATAACAAAATATAGATAATTAGAAATACTACGAATGGACTTCAAATTAACATAGCTTCTGTAAATGTCATGGTGTCTGTTGTATTAAAGATCCGGTGAGGATATCTAGAAATTAAGGTCTGAGGAGATTCTCAATAAGTTCAAACTGTTGAAAAGGTTAGCCAATAAGTATAAACACGTTGGACCTCAATTTGCACGTAGTATGCGGCACAACTGGCGCAATGGATAGAGTCACAAACACTGAGGAAAATTCTGGAAATTATTTGAAGAGCTCCAAAGGAGAAAGAGGCCCGTCAACGGGATGAATTGATGTAATTTTGAGTTTATTCTTGTAATATATATATATATATATATATATATATATATATATATATATCTCTATAAATAGAATAACATGAATGATTATACAAATAATTTTAAAGTAAAATAAAATAGATTTAATTTTAGAATTAATAAAAATACATTATATTCTGATATAGACGTACAGGTAATTTTTTTAGACGTGAGTTCCCGATAAGGACAAAAACGTTTTACAGGATGTATTACCCTTTCTCCACTATACATTTCTTAGTGTATACTGACGAACGAAACGAGCTTAATGGATTAGGGTTTAAGTCCGACAGTCGCAACCTCAATTATATTAACGGTAATTTTTGTAGGAAAATGAGCGTTTATTAATCCTTATTATATATATATATATATATATATATATATATATATATATATATATATATATCTGTTTTTTCTTATAATATAACACGGTTCATTAAATGAAAGATTAACATTTACTGAATTATCAAAAATATTAATAATAGCAATACCATTTATATTTTTTTTGTGTAAAATTTACAATTTAAATAAACTGTTTTGTGAAATTTATTCGAACTTGTCCTAGATGCTAAGTTGAGCGCTGCATGAATTTTGTCATCCTTTAGAAACTCGCATCATTTAGTGAAGGCATAGAGGAACCCGGCAAGTAAGGAAAAAAAACAAAAATTTCCCCACTGGGCCTTTGGAATTACCACTTTTCTCGTTATCGTAATCAATTGAAATTGCAAAAAGTTTGAATGCGAAAATTATTATTTTTAAATCAGATGTTTACAAAGTTTCTATGCACTAAAATATAAGGCTGTTACGATTTTCATGTGTTAATTTCAATATTTCATTAAAAAGCAAATTATAATTTTATAACAGAAGTTTGGCTCATTCGTTGTTCTGAAGTTATTGTATAGTTAGCCCATGTGATGTAATAGTGCAAATAGATGAGGAGCCTGGCACCGCTAACTCTTACATGTTAAAAAATGAGTAGAATAAATATAAAAACTATTTCAGTTTTCTGCTAACGATAGCGCATCAAAAATTAGGTTCTTAAATTAAAATTTCGTGAGCGATCATTGAAAATCAAAAGTACACACAAAGTGAAATTATTATTACACCCGTCAATAGAAATATAGCAGACGTGTTTTCTTGAGATCGCGCATGTACTAAATCCAATTATGCGTTTTATTTTAGATAAACATGAGTCATTAATCTTTAAAATCACCATGTTATGCAGATGAATTACCAAAGTATCCCTGATATCAAGCTGTCCTTATTATCTCGATTTAGTTGAATTTCTAAAAACGAGAGAACGCTATGTTTCTTTGCCTCTAGTTTGAAATTGAAATCCGAGATCGCTTTGGCAGTCTGCTTTAAATCTAAAAAAGTGATATCAGCCAAAGGATAAACTAGCCTACCTAATGAATGTAATTATCTACGTCATTTAATTATCTGTTAATAATGATAGCATATATAAGACAAAATCCTACCTTAATACGTAACTGCCATTTCTCAATGTGTCACGGCAGCTGTTCTCTAATTAGAAATCGAAGGTTATTAATTATTACGAAATGTCTAAAGTGTTCCCTAGAAAGGTCCGCATAAAGTAAGTTTTGACTGAAATTTGGCATCTTTTGCTTAACAGAAAATTGCATGCAATTCGCTGCTTGTAAGGAGCATTGGATATTTTTCCAGTCTCCAAATAAAATTTTCCCTAATACGAGACCCGATTGCGGACATTCTGGAATATAATTAATGAGTGTCCAGTATGTACGAAACAGGTCTACATAGCAAACTGTTCTATTAGAATTATGTAATTTTTAGTTTGTATTGACAAAATATATATAAATATAAATATAGTAATAAATGGCCATTATCCACTTCACCGAACAATACATTCAGTGCAACATCGGTGTGCCAACATCCCTCAAAAGAAACTTAGTTAACATCCTGAAAACAGAATCAGGCAGTTCGGCTCGGAACAAGAGATCGATGAAGAACTGGACAACCTGAGAATTATATATATATATATATATATATATATATATATATATATAATAAAATCCGGTTATTTTGCTTTAATTCGTTATCGCTTCGCAAGGTACGGCAATGGCTGTTCATTGACAAAAGGTTGAGAGTGCTTCTTCGAACTCTATGTTGAATGTGACGTTAAATAGGCGCCTTTCATACAATTCTAAATAAACATATATATGTACATATACAATTATTTTGCTAAAGAATATTTATTTATGGCTGGTATCAAATAAAATTCATGTTATGAAAACTCATTTCAACTTTAGATCACTTAGATTGCTTTTAACTGTTTCATTCCTGTTTGATGACTTCCTGTCTAATTTTCCAGAACATTCAGCTAAATGTCAACATTTACAGAGCAATTTCTATGTAGGTATTCAGTCGGTGTTTGCCAAACTGTTAAATTTGAGGCATCTTACCGACATCTCATCTCGACTCAAATATTTGATGCCATAAATAATGAAAATAAATTTGCGTCATTGTATGCATTATAGAAAAAAAACTGTTGTTGTCATTGATCTTATTTTAAATGTCCAGATTTAAAACAGAAAAGTGTCATCATAAACCGAAAAAAAAGTAACATTAAAATTTTTGCACCTGTAATGATATAAAATAAATATCCAGTATTTGTCAATCAGCGAAAAATTAAAACCTTTACTCTTGATAAACTCAAATACAGATATGAAAAATCACTTTTGGTTAATCACACTTCAGTCTATCAATTTTTTATGTATTTCGGACCCCTGTTCCTTCAAACGACGTTAATCCACTTACGCAATGCGAAGCAAAAAATACCAAAAAATGACTAGCCAGAATCTGACGAAACAGGCCGACACTGCAATGAAAGGGATGCGGAAACTAAGAAAAAAATACCTTGGTAAGTACTATTGAACTTAACGGTGGATTACTGAGTATGAAAGCTTAGATCAAACCTTGATAAGAAACTGCAAAACTTTTAGAATTTGGTGATAAATCTTACATCCTGAAAGCATCAGAGCTTGTAGGTGATCGATTTATTTGCTTCAAAATTATAGGGTGGGTCAATCTTTTCAAATCAACTATTTCTATTAAACGCTTCGTTGGCTTTTTATTAGGTTAGATGATATAGTTTTCAATTCTATGAAATAGAATTCATGAAGAGTGAACGCTACACCAATAGACATTGTTTGTATTTTACGCTCACCTAATGCTCTGATTTGAATTGAAAATGAGGAAACTACCAGGGCATTCATTCGTAAAGTGGTTTCGGTAGGACGAAGGTTTCCTGTCGAAGAAAGCAATATTAATTTTTAGCTTATGTAACAAGTGCTAAAATCATATCATTAATGATAATATAAATGCCAGGTATGCACCGATCGTAGAAACTGCATTGACGTTCGATAAAAATCCAACATCGAAGTGAATTAATGAATATTTAGTAAAGACCGACTGGATGATGTGATTAGTGAGATTTTTTTTTAAAACAAAAAATCTGATTTTGGGGCCGGTATTGAAATATGACCTGGATCAGGTTAGACATCTGTCAAATAATTGTTCATAGTGCTCAGAGTTATAAAGTACAACTTTTTTAATGAATTTGATCAAAAGCATACATTAGCAAAATTTACTATCCCAACAAATTTGAAATAATTATTCGCGCGATAGAAAGTTCGTGTGGCATTCTCAGCTCAGCAAGCTAAATATGAGCAAATTCATTAAAACGTTTTGATTTATACTATTGTCTGAATAATCTATTAATTGTTAACGAAATTTCACAAGATAAACGTCAGTCATGTATCTTGTGTGTGTAACTGTTAGGAAATCTGATAAATTTGATTATGTGCACGATCATTTCATCTAAGTGTAACTACAGTTTTATTATTTAAATTACTATCGGTTTTCTATTTATGCAGGCTTGGATCTTTTGTGGTTTTTCATCAATATTACTACGATATATTCTGTTTAATATAATTGATTACACGTACACATCGATAAAAGAAAAACCACAATGATTTAAGTTCAATTAGCATTTCCACGTAATTGACTGATTACTCTATATTTGACGTCTGACATGAAATAATAAACGGTGTCATCACTGGCAAGTTATCAGAAATTTTATCACTAGTATACTCAGGGCAAGTCAAATGATCACCCAGTAATAACAGTATTGAGAATAATTTAGACGTGGAATTAAAAACATGCATTATTGATAGGAAAATCAAGAAAACAGCATATTAGTAGACGGTGTATAGATATATTCTAAGGGTCGATTAATTTTAACGAAAATATTGCCGTCAAAAAGACCTAAATTAGTAGATATAGCAAGAAAACAATAAACAAGGGATGAAATAAATAAAATACATAAATAAATAGTATATATATAATATATATATATATATATATATATATATATATATATATATATATATATATATATATATATATTCTTTCTAAATTTACCCTTCCTCTGTACAAAAAAAGAAATTTTATCAGATACAAGAAACATTTCTTTCTCATTATCTCCTCAAGTATCTACTAATGAATGTATCTTTATATATATATAAATTGGAAAGCAAAGCAAGATACAAATATGCAAACAGAGAGAGTTTGAAAAAACGGAAACCAATCAATTGAGTGCATCACATCCAGTTCAGGCTCAATGCCTGAACATGCTTCTGTTGCTTTCATAAATCGGGCTGCAATTTGTTTACCCATAAGGCTTCGTATGTAGCTAGCTCCCTTTTGTTATCGCATTTCGTAATTATTTTGAGTGCTACGTCTGAAGAACATACATGCGATGTTTCGATGATGTGTTGCGCGATTGCAGACGTTTATTCACCATTTGATTTAAAACAGGCCTTCAAGTTGCAATGTTCTCTCATTCGAGTAATTAACCGTCTGGTTGATCGGCCTACGTAAGTTGATCGACAACATGCGCATGTATATTGGTAAATAATATTTGATATCGACTTTAACGTCTGTTTCTCTTTGATTAATGGTAAAGGCAAGTGTTTTACCATAAAAAACACTCGTAGTTTAGCTGCATTAGATGTGCGTGTTAATGCTGCTTCAACTCTTTGTTCTATATATATATATATATATATATATATATATATATATATATATATATATATAGTATATATATATATATATGCAACAAGGAAATTATTATTAAGCTATTGTAATTTTACATCGATAAACGTATACGTTCGTGCAATTTTCTTTAATCGAATGCTCAATAATAATAAAAGCTCTCTCTCTCACACATACACACACACAAATGCGGGTTATTATTAAGTATAACTTTTGTTAATAGTATGAGATTAACCACACAAAATTAGTGATATTACTATAATATTAATCAATTTTGCGATCTAGATATAAACATACATTTTTCAGTATAAACTACGCCTTGTTTAATTTACAAAAGGCAATTCATATAGTAGACCAGTTTCGCCCGTATCGGGAACTCTTCACCTATTGGTCAGAATTTGCCGCGGACAGGGCTCGAAACGGTACATTTCTGCTTCATATATCAGTGTTCTAACCAGTGATGTATAACTGTTGTAACTAATTTTCTTTTGTATCTTTGTATTGTCAACATTTATTAAGATAATCGGTCTGCTGAGAAAGATACTCGGAAATGCGTTTTGAAATAACCAAATGAAAAGGCTGGACATTCAGCGTAAGACATTGTTTATCTTAACAAAGATCATGTAATAAATTCGCAAATAATTTTAGATAGAATTAACAAGAAGCCATAGTATAAACTCTGTAAAGCCGTGTGATTATTTTGAGTGAAATGTGTTATTCGGGATATGTTTGTACCGCAATTAACATATCTGATGCAATTTTTTGAGCTATGTTTTATTAAGTTAATCTTAAAAATTCGTAAAGAAAAATTTATACGAAAAGTATAAACCAATAAGATTATTAAGATTATATTAATGTATAGAATAATGCAATTATTCTTAGTCAGATAGATGAATAAATTAATGCGATTCTTAGATTTATTCGGAATAAAGTAACAACATCATCCTGGCAAGGTTTCAGAGCATTCGAAATCTACATGTTTAAAACTTGAAACTAAATGCTTTTTGATAAATCTTTGCTTTCAGATAGTCTTGAAACCTATCCGTATACGGCTAAATTTTACAGACCCATCTGGTTGATGGCCATTGATAACCTAGTATATCCCTTCATTATTAATTTTTTTTCCAGTGTATATTGTTCAATATTAGGAGTCTGCGATTATTGATATTTTTGAAAAAAATGGAAATGAAGCTTTACGCAAGGTCGTGCGATTGCCTTAAACGTAATGACTTTTCTGGAATTACATTATTGAAATAAATAGAAGCGACTAGAACGCAGTTATCGTTCTCATTGACATTTCTGAAGTTTATTATTTAATTTGGTTTGTAACGGCACAGTTTATCTATCTATAATCAGCCTACCACACTTTCAACTTTAGAATAGAATAGGTGTTTATTCGAATAAGCAGCATTCATTCGAAATCGAAGGAAGTGTGAAACATTTATCACAACTTGCCTGCATTGGCATCATCACGATTGCGTTAACGAACTGCTCAGCGAAAAATGAAGTTCGTCATGGCACAGGTAGCAATATTCGTTGCAGCATCAGAGAATATGACTATTGAGGCCTATTTCACGCTAAATCATTGTCCTCTAGATGTCAAATTGTTGAACAACTTTAGCATAATAGATAAGCATCACAGTCCAATTATTAATCTACAAGTAATTCAGATTTATAAACCACTGCGCAGAACACGAATTTAATATATCTTAAGATGCATAAAATAATTCAGCTGAACGGAATATAAAAAATTTAAATTCAAATTTAAAGTGTCACGGATTAACTTAATAATTTAGAATAAGTCAATTAAGCTACGAATCATAATCTGAAATTTATTAAATGATTGCGTGCAGCGTATAATAAACGTTGGCAAAAAATTCGACTGGAAGACGCCATGGATGGTACGTTTTATCGTATCTTGTAACTAAAGACAATTAAAATTAATGCGTCCTTTAAAATCTACCGACACGAAACATCAAACATTAAGACAAACCAGCTACATATTTACAAAAATGTGCCACAATTTTATTCAATATCTATGAGTGATATGCCGAATTACTTCCATTTAATTTCCAGATGCTCATTACTGTCAACTGCTAAATAAGGGTAGACAAAATATGCCCGTTTTATACAATCTTGACAGTAATCTAATTCTATTCAGAGCGGAAATTCTGATTTATGCGAACGCAATTTCTTTGATCGGAATTTAAATTCAAATTAATTTATCCAATTACCGTCGTTAATTTTGCATATATTTCTTGCATATATACTTAAAAATTCAAACTACCGAATGAATACAGGCATTCCTTAAATGAAAAAAAATATTCCGTGAAAAAAACAAACGTATTTTAATCTGGTTAAACCGAGGAAACACGTTAACTGATGGCTTGCTTTTTAATCAGGTTCTCAATTCCTAATGTCACTTGTGTGAGTTTTCAAGCTTAAAAAAGTATTTGGGCGGAGGGTGCTAGAAGTTGAATTACCAATGAAATTATTGCAAGAAGTCCGCTTTCCTAGTCACAAATTACATGACGTGAACTTTAGAATTACTTAAATCAGTTCTAACTATCGTTTCGAAGCATTTCAACTAGGCGTGGTTATTAATATAGTATGTTTATAATATTTATCGCGTACTTAATCCTAAAAATCTTTCTCAATGGTATTTTATTCTTTATCGACATGAAACTTTTAGACGTTCTCAATCACAGCTTTATTTTTATATTATTTAGCAGAAAGAATTTGGCGCTGCTTATTCGAAGTCGACATTAAATTTCTGTCATTAAATACCGTTGTTTACATATCCTCTATTTTTCTCACTTTTGACCAGTTTAAATAACTTGGCATATCAGGACTAAAAAGTAATTGTAACCCAAAATTGGTCAATAGGAGATTACAATTTGTTAAATCCTGATATCGTGGAGTCAAAATTAGAGCGCTTACTTTTGTTATATATAAAACTTGCCCTTTTTGAACGGTTTCAGTAACAGATTCATAGCAAATATGAGAACTTTCGCTTAAATATTTGTTATTATTTTAATTTACCATGTTACGTTTTTGTAAACTGACGAGGAATTATTGCAAGGTATCGCGTATTGTGCATAGTTCTTTCAAATCGATTCAAACACATTTCAATCTGGGATTTTAGTAAACATCTAAATCACATCGTTCAATATTTACATAAAGTAAATTTCCGATTACGTCCACAGAGCTTTGAACTGTTGTTGTTTATAGATATTAAAAATCAGATAATATTTATTTTCAATTGGCTGAACACATATATCACAAGCATAAGTTAAACAAGCTTGCGATCGACAAGAAATTGCTGGACAAATTTGTGTAAGTTAGAAATACATCTTGGATTATAATCAGTCATATTTCAGTAATCGTCTGCATAATTAATCAAATCCTATATGGAATAACATATTAAGATTAATTAGATCTGCGTGAGAAATGCGCAACCCTGTTCTAACCAATCAATAGAGAGGCGTAGTTTTTTTAAATTGACATTTCTGACATGATACATTTTTAAATTCGCGCATAATAATATAAATTTAGATATTTCTTTTCACATTTACATCATATTATTCTTATTTATTATACCTCCTCTAAACTAAACTGTCTGTATCGCGAAAGATACTTCAGTTTTTCTGCGCTTCTTTACGCTTATCGGTTGTCAGTCGTAAGCGAGAAAACATATAAATTAACATGTTTTAGCTTATTGGTCGATTGCCATTCAGATTCATTTGAATGATCCTTGATTTGAGTCAGAACCACTGTACGCACCCATCTATTACGGCAGAGTTTTTTTTTAAAGAGTGAATGATTTGAAATAAACGAAGAAACACATATCAATTTGCCTACAAGGAAATGGGAATAGACAATACAATATGCAATGAATTTCACATGAATTACACTGATATAGTGTGCCTTATGCCCATCAGTTAACCTCCCTTAACTAGAAGAGACAAACATTGGATACAATTGAACTGTGTAATTAGTTGGTCCTATTCACCGGATTTAGTAAAAGGCTGAAGTCAAGCTTGTCCGAGAATACACCAAATTAGGTTGAGCAAAATATTACTAGTATGTAGGCGTCATCTAAATCTTAACGTATCATCGAATGCGACATATGTGAGAGACAAAATCACAGTATTGAAATTTATAAAAATGAAAATAAGAAAACGTATTTCTTTTGTTTCCTCGCTAGAACCGCAAAAAGATTGTAAACAATTGTTAAAAAAATCAATTGTGGACCTCAGCGATAGTCTTTACTTGAACCATACTAAATCGTGCAAAACATAATCGACTTCGGATTTGTATACTGTTCTATTTCAACTTAAATCAACTTCACTAATAAGTTTTATTTACTCAGCAAATTAATTTATGAAATGAAACAGGAACGCTTCTGAATACGTTACAATGATTTTAAAAGAATTAATATCCGTAAGTAGAGGTTGTTTACTTGAATTAAGTTCTCCAAATGAACTGCATAAAACAAATTGAAAATTTCTTTTTATTTGACTATTCTAAAGTACATTTTATATGTCGACGTCAGCACAAGGGAAAGGTGTATTTTCGATTACTTATTTGTTTATAATTTGAATAAAGAAATAAATCCTGGACGGAATTAAACCTGAATTACATATGCTAATTAACAAAACGCACTACATTATCTCGTCGCCAGAACACAACACGACTTCAATTTTGGTATTTTTTGGTAACTTTATTGGAAATTAAGAGTTATAATGATGAATTTAACGCATACCTTGCGTAGCAACATACATTTATAGTAACACACCAAAGTTTGCGCGCACACAGAAACAATTCACACGTTTGTATTGAAAGCATGTATAGAATATCTTTTGTTTAGTTAGCTGAGGAGTAAGATTGTTGCGTGCAAAAGCCTCCGTTGTGTGCAATCATTTGTCGTTTTTTTCTTCGAAGATCACCTAGACATCCATCAAATTTTGAAGGTGATTTCTAGAAACAGTGTGTTCATCTATCGCTAGCTGTGTTTTGTCGAAAATGCACTTTATTAGCACCAGGCTGGTACTGCTCATATAGCGAACGGCACAGCTGTGACGTGTATACGAATAGGAAATGTTGGACAGCTCGATTGCAAGGAGCTTATCCTTTGAATTTATGACAGAACATTGCAACACAAACGTCCGTTTTAATTCAAATGGTGAATACACGTTCGCGATTGACAAAAACATCGTTGAAATCCCGCATATATGTTTTCAAGACGTAAAAGAAGGGCGTTAGCCGCATACGAAGCTTTATGGATAACTAAATTGCAGTTGGATTTATGCAAGCAGAAGAAGCATGTTCAGGCATTGAGCTTGAACCGGAGGTGATGCACCCAATTGGTCGGTTGTTCCCTTATTTCAGACGCTCTCCATGTTTTAATATTTCATTTTTGTTTGGCCTTTCAATTAATATTTAAAAAGATTTTCATTTTTAGATACATGAAGAAAATATAAGAACGAAATTGTGCGTGTATCCCGTAAAGTTTATTTTTCTTTTTGCAAATTTAAAGGGCACTATGAAGTCACTGGTTCTTTAATTGTTAGAGTAAACATTGCGAATGATACTTCATCTTTTTGAGGTATACTAGATGGTTGGCTGCGGCTTCATCGCATATTTTTCGGTTGTTGTGCTCCATGTTTGTTTAAATAAAATATTGTACTCGATTTCCGTAAACATATTTTGGCACCGCCAGTTCTTTCATTCTGTAGGATAAATTGCGTATCAAATTTCTCATTTGTCAAATTGAGACAGCGCTGTGGTAACGGATGTACTGTCCTCTCCATGTTCGTTTCCGGTAAGGTTTACTTCTCAGACTGTCGCCTTCTTATTTTAATAGCAATACATCAATGTAAGACAATGAGTGTTTAACAGGATTTTCGCACTCGCAATTAAATTGAATGTGATGGTCCACGTTGGTAAAATCTTTAAACATGTTATAAGTTTCGATGTGTTCATTTATTATCATGAATTGGTCGTCAACATAACTCAGATATGCATGGCAGCGTTTTTTAGTCACAGTTTACGTCTTTAATATTTCCAATTAAAACATGTAGGCATCGTCTTGTAAAATTCGTATCGGACTGCCCATCACCGCATCATCGACTTGTGTGAATTCCTAATCTTTGAAATTGAATAGATCAGCATTAGTGCACGTATTGAGGAGAAGCTTCAGATGACTTGTACATATGGGGAATGATGGATGGGATCTATTGATGAGCGTGCATAATAAATCGGTGTTTCGATAAACAGGGTTACTTGTAAATTGATTTGCTACATCAAACGCAATCATTCTTTTGTTCTTGACATTGTTCAAATTGATATTTCTAGCTGTCTCGTATTTACCTGCTTTATCGTAAAATAATTTTGTCATACCTGATTTGTTTATCAATCCAAATTACACATGCATCATATATTACTTATTTATTTCATTGTTACTAATGCTTCTTTGTATGAAATCCTAATTTGCTCAAAAATTTAAACCCTTTAGCAAATTTGAGGAAAAAATGAGAGAAATAAAAATTGTTTATTTCTATTTGCAAGTTTTACGGTTTCGAAAAATCATATGAGCATTTGCTGGCGTTATGTTTCGAACCATTGTTGATGTTTTAAATGTAGTTGAACACTAAATAATTTTTAAATAAAATAACGAGGCATAATGCGAATTAAATGCCTACTTTGGTACACACGTGTAATAGTTTTGCATGACCTAGGTGAAGCAGACTCGCATGAGCCGTTTTAAATGGAATCATAAAAACGCAATTTAAGCATAACAATCCTATTTTTTGAAGACCCAGCATGAAGAAACTATACGAATAGTGCTCTATTGACTCGGACTCAGGTTAGGTGAATGCATATTGGAAGAACGCCCTTAAAGATTCGAATATGATATAATATATTTCTTTTAAGTAATACAATCAAAATATAAATTGTCTCATTACATTTCACATTTTGAATACTAATAATAATAATACGACAAAATGTAAACCACAGGTGCTCAATGCAAATACGAAAAAATTGGCATTGCAAATGAAAACTAATTTCTGCGTGAATTCTGACTTTTTGAATTGATTTGCTACTACACACGTCGTGCATGCGTTTAAACACCTCGTTTTCTAATTTCACAATTGTTTATACATTGTTTTTATAGTTGTTCTTATCGGTGGTGTCGTTTTGATGTTCTATTTTACTATAATTTGTATTTTCTAGTTATTGTTTTTGTTGTATTTGTTATTTTATAGTTATTATCATAATTGTCTGGTATTTTTGTTATTACTTTTTTAAATAAATAATCAGTTATTTCACTTTCAGTGGTAATACTCATAACGACTCAGTTCGTTTGACTGACGGTAGAAAATTTTCTAAGTTGTGCAACGGGTTAAAATCAAAGTGATTTCTGTTTATCACTAATTCGCTAGCCTGATTAAAGAGATGTTTTTAAGGATTTTGTTTCTGTAATTGTTGTTTACATTGATTTTATTTCTGCAGACGTTTTGATTTTATCGCTCATGTAGTTGTGTGGTTGGTTCTGATAAGCATCGAAGTAAGCTTTAAAAATATGTCGATTCTGTCGAAATTTCAATTGGAGTCCATTTTTTGTTTATTATAATTGTAATTTATGTGTTTACATCGGATGTTTCATTTGAAAATGAGTAAATCGGGACTTTCGCCTGGCTCGCCTTATAACGTACAGGGAAAAAAGTAAAAATTTACTCCATTTGACCGAAATGTTGATTTCTTACTTTCTTCTCAGGAAAAGGTGTAATTACTATCCGTAAAAAGTTATTTAAGATTTGTCTAAGTTATCTGAACCAATTAGACAATTCAATGTTCCGCATTAATTAACTTTTTTTTCGAATAACATTTTGGCAAATCTTACCTTTCGATAACCATCAGTGAAATTTTAACTTGAATGTTTAAATTTTTATATCATGATATTGTTGTTCCCTGACAACACTATTTTTCAGCAGATTCCCCACGATTAAGTTTGTAGATTGTAATTTACTCTTTGGCGACAATGTAAAATCACCATATCAGATTTACTTTCCTCGTTGATAAATAGTCAGAAATTAATATATACTACACAAAATCAAATGTATCTGGAATTCCAAGCCTTCCTCCAATAAATGTTCTTCTTGAATATAAGAAGCCTCCGATAGTACTTTGCCTATTTTTGACCAGATATAAAGCTCAGCCTGTTTTCATACGTTAAGCCAAATTATAAAAAAACATTGATTACGAATTGACTAACGGATAGTATTTCCGTTAAATTGCAATCGTTATCGAGGGTCGAATACACTGCAAAAAAACTGTATTGATCTTGGCTAAAGATAATTCTTTTTATGGTCGAATGAAGCAATCATATTGTTTCACGAATGAGGTTAGAAATTAGATTAATTTGCATAAATCAGACGTTAATTAAAACCCTAATGCGAAAAAACGAGGAGCTTTATTCAATCGATGTTTGAATTAATGAAACTAACTGACCGCAAAAACTATAAGTAACGAAATGTCTACATTTAAACAGACTAAAAATATTAGTCTGGGAAATAACTTTAAATACGTTTACACGAAAAATACAAAAGACGCAGTTTTGGCAATAAATTGGCAGTTATCACGTAAGTAACATTTAGCGACATATACTCACGATACATTCTTTAATTAATTTTTTTATTAAAATTGTGACGTTGTGTGATTTTGAGAAAGGTACATATGCTAAGAGCAGTGAATGAATATTTTAAACATCGGCTTAATTAATTATTAATAATAATTGATGAATCTGATCAATTGGATATAAAAATAGTGGAATTTTGCCTGAAATGTTTTGGTAATTAACTGGGAAATTTACGCTGTATTTGATGGGCTTGATCATCAAGAGTATATTGTTTCCAAGAGAGAAGATTTTACCAAAACAATGACATAAAAAATAAGTAGATTGATGGAAATTTCAGCACTTTTATAATATTAGGTCCTCAGATTAAAATTTGACAACTTGAAATCTGATAAAATGGAGCTCGAGCTGAACTTATCTCACTTTTCATCTAGGAAATGTTATATGTTCATGTTATCCAATGAAGAATCTGTAAATCGACTAATAGACTATTTTAAATAAACCTGAATACCGTGTTTAAATTTGCTATCTGTTCAGAAAAACCAAACGGATTACTAAATTGAGGTTGCAAAATTGATTTAAACAACAATCCTATTATTCTCAAATGCAGCGTTTTGCGTACGCGGGTAGTAGCTTTGCACCGACAGTTTCACAAATGTCCGATTGATCACAATTTCCAATTTCGTTTTGTCTTCGATCGGACTGAGTTTGTATTTGTCCAAATAGAAATGCGGTTCTATCACATATTTATTTACTGACAACCTTTCGGAACGGAAATTCCCGTTCCATCTTCAGGCTAATTATCACATATATACGCAGCACAATACTTACAATAGCAGAAGGTAGTTTTGCTAAGATTTGCTACAAGTTACAAACAAAGAAGTTGGTGTCTATGTCAAGATCGCGATCCTTATTTAAATAACTGATATCACAACCCACGAAATCGAAAGCTGTTTAAATGCATATTATATCAATGTAGCAAAAACTGCATTATGCTAGTAGAAATGATCACATAGAAAACATGCAGTCGAGAACTGTTTCAAGTACTATATATGTGAGACGAATCGAAGATCGAATGATGTATCCTATTTTATCTTCATTATATGTATATTCCGAGGGACTCCTAGATATTCAGATAGCTATCGTTGTTTGATGATGTATATGGAATGCCGAAATGAATCAGTTCCTGTGACTGACGTTAATTTTCTTTTGGTGTGCAACTAGTTAGAACTAATGGGATAGATTTTTGTCTCAGTCCAGCAAATTAGATTTCAAGAATTGTTGCCAACATTGCGCGGAAGCTGATGAAATTTAGATAAATCAAGTTTGCGATCGTGATATAGACACCTGTCCCGTTATGTACACGCATTTGTCAGTATAAACTAAGCATTGTATAATGCAGAAAAAGCAATTCATCCAGTAGACCTGTTTTGCTTTATTGGGAACTCTTTACGGAATTTCTAGAAATTGTACCGGACAGGGCATACTCCTGGGTACGCCTGCATCGGAAACTGTTGTTCTAACCACTGAGCCATCCCGCCGCACTAAATGTCAAGCAAGGTTGCTATCTTAATGTAAACGCTAGTCAATTTATTTTCATAAATTTGTTAGTATAAATCATGCATTATGTAATGCAGGAAAGGTAATTCATCCACTGCTTCCGTCCTTATCGAGAGCTCATCAATTACTGGACAGAATTTGTGGTGGACAGGGCTTGAACCTAAGCACGTCTGCTTCGGAATCTGCTGATATAACTACCGAATATTCTGCCGCACATTAATACAATAAATATACATTTGTTACACAGGGTTGCTCATTAACTGGAGCAAAGGACTTTGAAGCTGGCATGCTCAAGTTCGAGCCCTGTCCGTGGCAAATTCAGGATAGTACGTGATAAGTTCCTAATAGAGACGAAACCAATATACTGGATGAATTCAACTATCTAAATTTTGCAATTCTCCGTTTATATTTATATAATTGGACTAGTGTTTACATCGAGATTGCAACCTTGATTTGAATAACTTTATCATATACATAGATGTGTCGAAAACTGCAAAAGATTTCTATTAGTGATTGCATAAGAGTTACGCAGCCGACAGTTCCGGACAAGTAAAATTCACGCAAGACTAATAATGCTGAGATCCGCATATCTAGTTTTATTGCGGTTTGATCCTCGCTAGTCATTTTTTTGTCGTAATCTGAATAATACTGAAGAAGATAGAAACGCGTTAATTCTCAAGACTAACGATAGATTTGCTTTGATTGCGACAATGAATTTGTGCTAATCTCAGGGTGGCAAACTTAATTAAATGAATTTCTATCACCAACCTAGCAAACAAAGACTGCTCAAGTTCGTATATGTATTGCATATTAACGGATATATGGTTTGTGCCAGTTTTCATGCCTCGGAATTTGTTTTCGCACTTCACGATTTTTTGTTGTATATAATGCGTTTAGTCGAAATTAAATCTCCTCCATCTCGAAAATATATACACAACTTAATGCGTTGTATGCTACGGCCAATTAGAGGTCTGACAAAACGAAAATTTCCTTTAAAATCTGAGTTTGATTAAAGCTTTATAATAAATTGATGCATCGATAAATAATGTATTTCTCAATTTAAACTACGGATATGTAACATGTTTTTACCAACGTAGTTGCTCCTCTTACCCATAGCTAGGTATAATTAATTTTACCCAAGTCATCGGATTACTTGATGTTATAATGGTCAATTTTTGAGTCATATTAAAAACGTACACAAAAAATTAAATAAAACCACGTGCCATAAACATCATTGAACAAGTCTGAAAACATTTGATGGTTCATTGCTTATTCCATTTATTAATAATACCAAAAATCAGTGGTATAACTGATACGACAAGTCAAAAATATTTCGTCTAAAATTTCTTTAAATTGAAAAATGTATTACTTAAATGCTTTAGAGTAAAAATAACTTTTAAGTTAAATGCAACTGATAAATCATTTATATTTTAGTTATTTCCTACCACAATCATAACTTCGGTAGTAAATTCCAAAAAAAATAAATATGAACAATGAAAGTATAAAACTTGTCTTATTAAGTTCCATTATTAAAAAAAGTTAGCATTCAATTGAATTTAAAATCTTATTTGTACTGCTCAAAGCATAGAATTAAATAAGTTAGGACCATGCATGTACAGAAATTAATTTATTTAGTGATAAGCAAACAATAGTTTGTGACAAAAATGACAGGTGATTTCAACCTGAGTAAAAGATTTGCTAAGATTTCATCATTAAAGATTGATTTGAATCAATTAAAATTGCTTAACGGTGAAAGTGGCATGGCTTTTGGTCGTGGCCTTTAAAAATGCCGAATTTCCTACGGAGAATGAGAAGTTGCAAATATAAAACTCAAAATTGATAATATGGCCAGTATTGTTTCGCAACTTCAATTTCAGTACAGAAACTATAGACGTCAAGGGAGTCACTCACGTCAACGTTTCGATAGGCCACGAGAATGGTGAGAGACACATTGTGAATATGAACGAAGTGCTTATGGGCCGACAATGGTGGTCCGATAGTAGTTATGGGAATGAAAGAACTGTCGGTAACCATGGGACGGAAATCTTCCTTTCAGTAGAATTTTTGGTAGCCAATATCAATGATCATATCATTTGGATGGATTTCTTGACTCATGTCAAATTGACGCTATATCCCATAACGAGGACTATCTCAGAAGGCGTAGGAAATTAACTCACACTGGGTCTAACACTTCATCATATAGAAAAGTCCTCTTACCCCGTTCTTTATTCGCAAGTGACTTAGCCGATATCATCGAGAAACATTTTGCAGTGCTTCAACCCTTTAGTGCCAAGAGAAATGGATTAAAGTCAGAAGTATAACAATAAATATAATTGGTGGCTCCACTACCTTCTTCACCATAGGCCCAACCGTTGGCACAACACAAGCAATAAGTTTTTGTGCCCGAATTTCACCAATTGCGCAAAGAGCAGATTTTTGGAAGGTCAAATTCCATGATTGCTTCCTCGATAGTGGTAGCTACGATACCTAAACTGGGACAATGTACGTTTTTGGAAATTAGCGTCTATTAAACTCAGTAAATAAATGTGAATCTTATCCACTTCCTAACCAGAGTACTCTGCTCCAAGACATAATGGGATATGAGGTTTATTTAAATTTAGATCTCCAGAAATCGTACTATCAGATACAAATGAATGAAAGTTCTATGCAACTCACCGCAGTCAGATTTCCAGAAGGGGGTCGCATGTATTACTTTGAATGCCTTTTGAGGTGAAGAATGCCAGTCAGATATTCCTGGATTCGGCTGAAGAAATCCATCAGAATTGTCCATTTGCGAATGTGTACATAGACGACATAATTATTTTCAGTCGATCAGGTGATGGACATCGTAAACATTTGGAAAGGGCTTTGATCAAGCTGGAACAACATGGATTAATGGTCAAATCCAATAAGAACAACATTGGATGCACTTCAACAACTAAGTGATCAAGAACGCATCGGAGCCCCGTACCGTGCGCCAGTTGTAAGGTTTTTGGGCATGATCAGCTATTACCGCCGATGCATTACAGATCTAGCCGGAATTTCAGGATCACTGACACGCCACCTCACACATGAGAAGAGCACAAACAAGAAGTCTTTGCTTATCACCTTGAGTCAGGAACACCGAGAAAAATTCCAGCGAGCCAAGGAAATGTCACGTGACATTACCACACTAGCACCTGTAGATTAGGATAATCCATTCGAGGTAATCACAGATGCCTCAGATGTTGCAATAGGGGCAGTGCTTCAGCAAAGAGAACAGGATATGATAAGACCGACTGGGTTTTTTAGCCGATAGCTTCATGATCATGAAAAACGGTACGATACTTTTGGTAAAGTGTTTTTTGCTGTGTAAGCTGCAGTTCTACATTTTGAGCATTATTTAGACGGACATCAGTTCAAATTATTAACAGATCACAAGCTGGGTGAATTCCCAGATTACCCAATTAGCAGAGTTCGATTTTATTGTCTCTCATATTGCGGTAAAGAGAAAGTGGTAGCAGATGCACTTAGCAGACCAAATGAATCAGATGTCAAGCTGATACGTCAAGGTCCATTGAAGATTTTAGATGAATTTCCAAACAATTTAGTCAATCAAATCGAGGAAGCTCAAAGGTCGGATCTCTTTACATTAGTCTTGTCTAATATACCCGGATATGTTCGCAAATTCCTGAGTGGTACATGGTTGTTATGCGAAACGTCCAGAGATCAAACACGAGGATATGGGCCGTTGAAGTTGGGCTGCAAAATAATCCAACAATTAAACGATAAGAAACATACAGCCATAAACGCCACCATTTGATTAATTAATGATTCATACGTATGGCCCCATATGTCTAAAGACATACGGCATGGGTAAGAGCCTGTGCCAAGTGTCAAACGTGTAAGGTGTGGAGACATACTAGAACCGAGATACAGAATATTTGGGTCTTTACATTTCCCAGTTTATCTGACGATAATACTGAATTACTAGATGGATTAAATGATCATCGTTCCATAGACGAATCTGATGTGTGCAATCCGATTACACAGGCATAAAATTTCAAAACAGCAAATTTCACAAGACCCGCTGTTGATGGCATCGAAATCATGTTCGCCCGAGTTAAAAGATCATAACGGTTCGTCGACGTGACAAATAAACTGGGCACAACGTCGACGGCTGAGGTACCAGTATGCACAACTCGCACAGGAATAGTAAAAATTCAGCTGAAGAACAACGATTACATCTATTATTAGCCGTTTTTGAGAATGTGGTGTATGCAGGGGAAGATAAACTTTAAGTAACAATTATTGATAAATTTAAACTACTTTGGCTGATTGAAACGAATCTAATTAAAAAAGAAAATAATTGTTTAATTTCTAGATCATTCTTTGTTTAAATACTTTTCAGTATATATAATTTTGAATTGTGCCTAATTTGAGTTTCGGTATTCTGCAATTGTTTTGACGTGACATTCTCTAGCATACTGCATTTGACATTTTATTTCTCAGTTTCAGTTTTACAAATCTTGATTTTCAAAATATAATCCTGCAACTAATTTGTGTTTTGAATCGTACATATTCGGGACGTTCTGGAACAGGTAATTTAATAATTCTTTTTTTTCGCGTCTTATCTTTTTCCAGGATATTACCTCGAGTGTAATGTTATGTAAGAAGCACACATTCCTTTGCTTATTACTAAATTAATCAAATAAATATTCAAGTTCGATCAACATGGAGGTTGATCTTAAGTTCGATGATAATATAGGTCGAGATATTATAGGCATGAACTTAATAGATTTCAATTTATGCTATAGTTCACCATAATTAAATATTGCGACTATTTCTGAACATCCGAAACTCCAGCGAATCCATACACTCTGGCGTTGGACGATATCAGTTATCACATTTCGCGATAATCATCACATCATTCCATTCAATATATAAAAGTTAGATACTGTTTGTAGTTGAGAAGTAATATATATGCAATTATGTATTAGGTGTTGCCAACCTTGCAACAAATTAGTTCAAATATGACAAGAAGGATAAACCAAAGACAGCATGAACGGAAAGTATAACTTCGGGCACATTCGTTTCGTGCTTACAAGCGACTCATCAGTAGGAGTGGGTATTACGCCTTTTGGATGATGAATGAGGAAAAACTGAACGTTACAATCTCGTAGACGAATGTTTAATCATGCAAAGTCTCGGCAATGTGATTTCAGCGCTAACTCACTTTATATATATATATGTAAACAGAGTCTATAAAGGACACCAGCACTATGGCTATAGTGTCAGTAACCGATACCAATATTATAGTACCGAAAAGTTACATAGTTCTATTTTTTTGGGTGAGGAATGCTAGAAAGTTGGCGGTAGAATCTTCTACATGACTGTAAACCTACAGTATTGAAGCTAATATCATATAGATTCTCAACAATACGACTTCAAAGCTAACTCATTATATATTTTATATATACCGAGTCTGCAAAGGATCCCAACAATACAGATACAGGGCCAGTACCCGATATCAATATTATAGTATCGAAGAGGTACATGGTACTAACTCTATGGTTGCCGAATTGTTACATGGTGATTCCATGATCGATTTCAAAGTATGCTATAGTTCACTAAAATTGAGAATTAAATTATTCTTGAACACCCGTCACTCCAGTAAATCCATACACTCTGGCTTTGATCGATATCAGTTATCACATTTTGCGATATTCATGACAACATAAAATTCAATATATAAATATATACGCGAATGGAATATCATCGCAACTTAAACGCCTGGTTAAAATTAATGGTTGAATACATCTATGCATTTGCGCAATATTTAGTTGAAACCTCGAACTTTCGTTCTCCAAACGTGGTATGTATTATAATTACTAAATGCAATAAAATAACTTGAAATATTGGTTGTCAAATGGTTTTTGTTTTGTGCTTCCCACTGAAACGGGCTTCGGGAAAAGGAAGTCGAAATATCTGGAATAATCAGGTAGATAGTGGATGCAAACACCTTTTGTCGCAGCACAAGGAAAAGGTAAACAACAAAAAAGAGTTTGTCACATACGTAGCTCGTGGTGAAATAAACCACAGCGGGATTTGTGCAAGCAGAAAAGAGTGTTCGGGCACTGAGATTGAACTGGAGGAGATTCGTGAAAACTTTTCCTTGTTCCCTTATGTAATAATCACTCCGTCTTTCATTTCCCGTCGTGTTCGACTTTTATATATATATATATATATATATATATATATATATATTCTTGAGAAGAATAAAGGAAAAATCTATTCTTGTATCTGATAATGTTTCTCTATATTTTTGCACACGTAAATTGTTGTTGAATTTATAAATACTATAATTGTGCTGTGTTTATAATAATGTAATTCTTTATAAAATATTTCCTTTTATTTTTACTTAAATCTCTTTATCTTTTGGCTCGACATAAGTAAATTTTTATGCAGTTTGCTTAAGGAAACTTTCTTCATAAATTTATGTTTTTTCTTCACTATGCTTCATTTTTGTAAGTTTTTCTTAATTCAACATAATATTTGTTTATAGATCTTAAATAATACATATTCTGATATTTTTTCTATTTTTCAAAATTCATCTTAAAATCAGTTGTGGTGCTTATCTTGGTACGCTTCTGTTATCGTTCGAGTTTGATTTTTATCAGTCGTTTCATCGATCTAAAGGTTCATATTCACGTGAACTGCTGAAGTATACTAAATTATTTAAGATATATCTTTAATGAGGGCGAAGAAGAATTTTATGTCTACCATGAATGGGTATATGTCTAATGTGTGTAGGTGTGTGTGTGTGTGTGAATGCATAACATATAAGGTAACAATGAAGCATAATTGTTTACATTTATAAACATAAATCCTAACGTGAATAATTTATAAACGAATTCTCGATTAGTTAGTTGTGTTAAACTTTGTGTTCGTTAAAAGTAGGAGGTGGATTTGTCAAAAGACAATTAGCATGGCTATCGAAGTATCATTCAATTTATATCAAGATGTTTTATGATTGAGTGATAACTCTTTTGTCGAAAATGAAAGTATCTATCAAAGTTATTTTTCAAGTATTTGCAAACATTATTTAGTCATACTCGTATATCTAATATAAGGCAATCAAGCATTATTGAGTGTATTTAAAAATAGAGTGGATAACTTTTTCTTCTGTTTTATACAATGTATTAAGGATACTGTTTATTCCAAGCATACTTACATGATATTTATCCAACAACTCATGCGGTTCAATCATATTGGCAATGTTATCGCATTTAACAATTTTAATTGTACATGTTCGGCACTTAAAATAATGAATATAATCCTGCGTTGTAACCTTTTATTGCTAATATGGCATTTAAATTAAAATCACACGAACTCTCGTAGATTTCAATTTTTCCATGCAGTTTAATATCGCGTTGCTTAACTTTTTCTCTTCCATTTCGCTTAGACAATCCGGATAGCTAATTTTCGTTCCTAATTACGAAGTAGAATGTTATTGATTTATAATTGTTTAGTTTATTATACACTATATTTATGTAAAAAGGATTTGTTATCACAATGAATTCAGAAGCCACATGTCCAGTTAATTTAGTTTGTAAGCGCGTCTCTCGAGAGCAGAGCAGATTATGTCCAAATTGGTGAAAATTAAGTTACGGAAATTGCGATAAATTTTTCAAGCAGTGTTATTGTGAGATAAATATGATATTTCTCTAACTTGGACTGTTTCGACACGACTGCTAATTTTTGATGACGACATCTGTTAATCTAAATTCTAAAAAGCATTCGCAGTTAAGCCAGTATCCTTAATTTTATCCGTGTAATAGCTGTGCGTTTTATTGTTGTTGTTAACTGAAATATCTCTTCAACAATTTAACAAACGTGGTAGCGGTAATCACGGATTGATTCTCTTTAGTCAGTTTTCCGTCGTACTCTGATGATGATCATGGAAGTTTGAAACGCGTCAGAAAGTGTGACTGAGGGTTGTTTTGCTATGTTGTTCGACGACTGGTTAACTAAAATTGGGTTAAATTTTACTTCAAGCTCTCAAAAATGATTAAAATAGTAGTTACCTTCACCCGTGTAATTATGGATTTTTTAATTGAAATAACACAGTTTTTCATGTCTATTAGATAATTTTCTTATGCGATTAATTGCTCCTAATTCGGATTTAATATAGATGAATTTCATGTATAGGCTTGAATAAAGCCATATTTTAACATTTTTAATTTAAATTAACAAACAAATCGAGCATATGAGAATAAATTTGCAATAAACCGGTTAGGCAATACACATATAAAGGAACCGTATTATTTTCTGAATAAACGAACTCCATTTTAATATGTGATAATTTAGATAGCCAGATTTCAAAATAAAAGGATATAAAGTTGGATTTGATATGTACAAAATTCAGCAAAAAGTAGGGAGCATGGATATTACATGCTGGAGAATATGATATATATATATATATATATATATATATATATATATATATATATATATATATAAGATGTAAGAACAAAACAACGTACTCCATGGAATAGCATTTATTAGTAAATCTTATTTCTACCATCTACAACCATTATTCTGGATTCGTTAGTATATTCGTTCATCCAATCCCAACTGTACATATGTCGTATCCAATCCCCTCATCGTTATGTCAGTCTTGGGTTTGCGCAATTTAGACCACTCCTTTTGCGTAACGTCATTTGGTGTGTCATCACTTTCATTTTAATTGCGTCCGTAATTGATGTATGTATCGTATTTTGCGAAGCGTTGGCTATTTTTAAAGGCATGTCGGTTATGTCTTTGTTCCAGTCCAATTTCATTTCTTTTTGAATTATTTTCTGCACGTTTAAGCAGGGCTTCAGCTTATTAATTGCAATAGCTTCAAAGCCATAAGCATTTTCTCTGTTTTTGCCTTGTAGAGAACTGAAAAATTGTTACTAATAACAGCATGACCTGTGAGTAGTACATGTTCGCAAATTGCTGATTTTTATGCAGGAGCTGCACCACTCTTTAATAGTTTTTGAGGGAGATGCTGATTTATTCTAGTTTCGAGCCTCTTTTTTTGATCTGCCGATGTACTGAGCGTTGCAGGTACATTGAAATTTGTATACAGACAAAGGTGTTGACGTCACAGAGAGGTTATCTTTTTCATTCGTGCGCATCAGTTTTGTTGTGTTGAACACCACTCTCACCTGTTTTGATGGAAACTGTGCTTTTGTCGCTCGAATTACTTTTCGTTTGAAGATTTCCGCTGGAACGAAAGTAATTTGACTCACTTAATTCAACAACAAAACGATACGCCTGAAATAATTCTTCTCTATCAAAGAATCTTATCTTGTGCACATTCATTTCGTGCTTACTGGCGACACATAAGTAGGAGCCGGTATTACGCCTTTTAACCAGTATATATTTGAAGAAGGAATGTGGGAATATGGGGCGGTAGAACGTGATATGTAGTTACTATACTTTGTAAAAGGAAAGCGACAATGCAATTATTTGCCTGCTGAAAAATAAACGGTGACTACTCGACGGCTTAGTACCCAACTGATATTTGTTTATTAAAAAATACGCCCGCTTGACATAAATGTAAAATATAAGCTCGTTATAATGGAACAGCTCAAAATAGCTTATTTGTAAAAACCGTAACAGTTGCTAATTACGCTAGTTATGCCGATTGATCAACTAATAAAGAAGCAAATTCAAAAAAAATTTATAATAGACGAATCTGGCAAAGAAGGGAACGTTTGCGCAATAGCTGAACTGATTGTTCAGAAAAATCAAATTGAAATCTTTGGATATCCATGTTTTATAAAGAAACTGAAAACGAAAAGCTAACTTAGCACAGTGGAAGCTGTTATATGCAACATTCTTAATCATCAGGAAAATGGGAATGAAGTTTGTACTTGATTTAATTAGAATATGGTGATTTGCTTTGCTTTTTTGCATTTGTGCTTGACAAAATATGTGTCTTGCTCGATTCCTGTTTTTCTGTTGCATAATTTATGTATTTAATCCACCTTAATCCGTCATTTCTTTCAAGATTAGCTATCAAAAGTTCCACCTATGACTATAAATTTGTGTTTTGGCGAAAATCAAATAGCCTTTTTGACTGCGCTTTGTATATTTGCATTTATAGGTAATATTTGTAAACGATATTTATTGTATTGATTAGTAGATTTATATGGTTTCATTTTTATATGCTTCACGTATGATAAATAACATGACTCGTTTTTCTAAACAATTTATGCACAAAATGTCAATTTTACTTCATTTTGTAGCTGTTTTCTAGATGATGGTTGTTATTAACCGAACAGTGGAATCATGTGTTTTTGAAGCTTAAGCTGGTTACGCAATATTACACCAAATAGAAGTGATCTAGAAAAAAAATTGTTCTGATTGTTTTGCATAACTTTTCTTCGCAATTGGATAATAATAATTATTTTAATCCAAGTTGCGATATTGATAAAAACGCTTGACCCATTGTTTACATAAATTTGGCAGTATAAACTAAGTATTTTTTAGGGTGGAAAGGACAATTCCTCCAGTAGTTTGCTTTTGATTATATTGGGAATTTATCACGTATTCTGAAAAATAAGCCGCGGACAGGGCTCGAACCTGGGCATGTATGCTTCGGAATCTAGTGTTCTAATCACAGCCTTGCTGCTGCACAATAACGTTAACTAACAATTTAATAGGACAAATATATTGCTTTTTCCTTTTGTTGTATTCACTGATTACAAAGCAACATTGTCAAAATTTTATCCAGCTTTGTTTTTAAATTCGGCTAGTGCTTGCCTACATACAAATTGTTGAGCAAAACGAAAATATATATACATTGCAATTTTATTAAAATTTTTAAATAATATTATGATTGAATAGTAATAAATTTGTATTTTAATAACCAAGAAGTAAAACTTGCAAAAACGTAAAAAGTCAAAAATTCATAAACCAATAAGAAAAATCACATTCAAATGAATTTTTCGAAAGAAATGTGAATTATTGTTAATTATTTTTCGGTATCTCAATTTAAAAATAAATAATTGCATGGATGTTGGAAACAATTATTTAAATCATAAGAACATCACACGTCGAACAGTATTGCAGAACTACCGTCATTCTTACTTACAGACTTGTTTCTATATTTCATGATAATCATCAGAATACGAAGGTAATCTGACTAGTGATAATGAAACGGCAATACATGTATTTATATAAACACGTGTGACTGACGTTTGTTTTGCCATATATTATCCGACGTCTCATTTAATATAATTTGATTAGTGTTATCTTCAAGCTCGCAAACTTGATTTGAAAAATAGGCTTTGGTAAGACACTTTCCGTGCCTTGTGCTCGAGCAGATACAATTGCTTCTGGGTCTATATATATATATATATATATATATATATATATGCTCTTCATATATATATATATATATATATAATACTTGCTATTTTATCTTGTATATAGGTTTCATAAACTGTTGCCTTCACAATTATATGCCAGGCAAGAAATAGGTCGTTTTAGGCAGGAAAACGGCGACTGGCGTATCAGTGGATGGAGACTAACTTAAGAAGAGGTTTCTTCGTCCTTTATAAATGAGTTACCAACCTGTATCTCCCTCAGTTTGCAGTCTTATTTTTGTTTTATTTACACGTAGGTCAGCCGAATCAATTGGGAAAAGTTGATTTTATTGTAGTATTAGCCAAGGAAAAGATATTTATTTACTTTTGGCTAATTATTTTACTTCATCAAAGGAATGGTGAGATTCTTCATGTATTTAGGCATAAAAATAATTTCTAGAAATAAGTTTGGACAAGTCTAGCCATTTAAACATGGCTAATTTACAGGTTTCTTTTATGGTATAAATAAATCTTCAATAGGATATCATTTTACTTTAGTTTTTCAATTTAATTTCGGCTTAATATTTCACTCATCATTACAATGTCTAATTAGACCAAACTGCATGTTATTACACCTTTTCATCACACATGCCGATATAATAAACACACGTGAAAAATTTACAGAAATCTACCACACTTATTCAGTCAAAATTTATCTCGTATGGACAATGTTTACAGACGGTTAATTTGGCTAATTAATTTTCGCAATCCCTATAAACTGATTTATAAGTGAGTATTAGGTATACAGAGGAATCACACGGTGTCTTAACTAGGTTATGCATAGCGATCTATCATCGAGGATTCCATTTAATTTTTTAAATATTATTATTATTTTCTTACCAGAATCGAAGAAGAGCAATCGACATTTGGAATACTGCAAATGTTAAATTAAAGAATTGTATAGGGCATAATAAATTTTACTGGTACCAATATTTTGGAATTGTCCAAATATATTTAGCCCATTATGATCTTTTAAG
>JAQBSW010009408.1:0-28918 GCA_029291075.1 Eudiplozoon nipponicum
TCAACAAATGAATAAACAATTATTATGAATATAGTCTTCAAAATTTCATCTCTAACTGTTCATTTGATTTTAAAACAAATAGTGATTTCAAACTTAATTTTCTGTTTTACACCCCCACCCTACCCATTGGAAATATTATAATAATACAATAGTTATAAGTTAATCACTCATGGCATGTTTTTATGACGAGTGTTTTCTGAATTATGGGTCTCCCCCATCTCAGTTACGTCATTTACACTGAGTGTGTTAAAAACGAATAGTTATTGCATGCAATTGATAAATTATTATTCAGCCACTCTGGTCGAAATTAGTTAGATGAAAACAACGGTTATGAAAATGTACACACACACAAATATGTGACACGCGAATATCTAATGAAAGGTCAGTCTGAGGTATATAAATATTATGACTAGAGGAAATAAAACACTTGCTTCATTTGTTTCGTGAGATGCAACTGATGAAGGCCTACGGTAAGATGGGCCGAAATATCTTGCTAAAAGATAATTACTGGAACAATGAAAGCTGCGTTAGTCAAAACGCAGATCAGGTAAAAACAAGTTTACTTGTTTGATGCCCCAATTGTATGCGTGGCCATCCAGAAGTTGGCATATCATAAAGTGTCAGTTCAATTAGGATTGTCAGGAGTATTGAATTCCTTTCATGCTAGGACTCAGAAGCTATTTACTGAATTATACAGAATTAAATTACAACGGCGTGTTGCCCAGGGATATCATTGCACGCATCAAGCAGTAGTTGTCCAAGCTAATTCCTCTATTTTCTGATTTGTAACCGCACTAGTTTGTCATGTTTTTACTGCTGAACTCTACCCCATATGGCGCTCTATCGAGCGCGCCAGGAGACGTGGAAGAAAGAATCCAGGCTCAATAATATTCGGCAATGATGGCCATCATTCTGGAGTCGGTGATACCAAGAATGAGCCCAGTTATAACAGCCGGCAGAGGCGACACTATGAAAATTATTCGTCGCATACACAGCGGGTCCAAGACGGACAGTTCCAATATGTATAAGCACCAGCGTGGCAAAAACATCGCCTAGTGGGCAACGAAATCTGTATAGTTGTTCGAGAGAACGACCATTTCAATTTAACCACAGGGTTCACCACCTCAGGCACATTGGTAATCAAGGTGCTTTCGAGAAATATCCCTCTGGGTGCTCAAAATTATGGTTCGACCAAAGAGGAGCAGTAGAGCATCGTGGTCTGCTCAGAATCATATAGCCCTTAAAGAAAAAGAAATATAGGAAACATTGCCACACGTAAAGATTTTTATTAAAATTAAATTTCTAGAACTCTTCGACGGACAGACAATGACGATGCAATTGTTTACTGGGGCTGCTCCTTCGGTATTACCCATCGCTTAGCCGTTAACACATGTACAAACTACGAGAGAACATTTTTTCGGGCTTCTAACGTGGTAAAGGTGATTGTGGCGAATGGAGCTTTGATTTGTTAATAAATGATGATATCTACCATATGTCTTTTATGAAAGTGATTACTCAGATATCTTAGTTGCTTTTAGACTTGCTTCGAAAATTGGTTAAGACAATTGATTTAGAGAATAAACGTATATACCTCTCGAGGCCGAATAGTGCGAGTTCTATACTGTGTATATTTTGCATTCAATCACTGGAGGAGACAAGTCCGTTGCCTAGGTGGAGCAAAGAGTTTCGATGCCAATACGACACAATATTCGCTGTCTTTAATCTAGGGTAGGAATTACACGAAAGTTACAAACAATCAAGAGTATATGGTGCTCCTCCAAAGAAACTAGCGGCAACGATTCGGGGGACGCAATAAATGATAGAGTCCGGTATTCTTGAGCCATTCTCATCTGTGTTTAGAGCTTCTGTGGTTTAATTTACGAAAAAGATGTTTCGTTCTGACAAGTGGCTGTTTCCCGGCAATTAAATGCGGTAACCAAAACTGATCAATATCACATTCTGGCCCTATGGTATCCATTCCTACAGCTAGTGGGAGGCACGTTGATTCCTTTACTTGACATAAAGCAGTGCTTTTGAAAAATGAGCGTTCTGTGCGAAGACCGCTGCATGTTAACTTTAAAGGTATTTTAAGGTGATTTTAAATTGACTTGGGCAAAATTTGGTCTTATGAATGCACTGTGTTCCAAAGAAGGATGGAAACATTCGCCTTCGACTTACCCAGCAACACGGCGTACGTTAACGATAGGCGACTACCAAAGAGCAATTGCGAACTCGGCTGCAGAAGATGTTGGTAAAAGACTTTTCGGCAAGTGCTGTTTCTATGAAACTCAATTTCAGTAGATAGACTTATTATATTAGATTTGAATATACAGACTATGAAAAATTAGCAGGTGCTTACCACAGAATACGATTACTTCGCTTTATTGGTATGATGAATTTCTATATACTCTATTTCGCGGGGATAAAGGTTACCTAACAACAGTTGTTCAATTTAAATAATGCCAAGATAACGTTTTGTAGGACGCAGGAGGCTGAAGAAAACTTTATCCCATGTAAGCAGAAATTGACACGCCACTATTTTACTTTCCCTATGGGAAGCATGTCAATCTTGACAGGCGCCACATATATTGTTATAGGAACAGTATTACAAACCACATAGAGACTTTGTTGGTCCGCTTAATTTGGCCCGTGATGTCCATAGTCAATAAGTTTACAACGCCGAGGTTAACGAGACGGCTGAGGAAGTATAGTGGACAATGGAATGTTATTGGAAGCCCTGGGGTCCTGGTGGGACTAATTATATTTGATCGAGTGGGTCATGTAATTTATCCCATCAAAAGTTACAGGATTTTCTCCGTCAACCATAGCTTATGGAGGGCAGATACGACTGTCAGTCGAATCTGTAACCCGAATATACAAAGCGGATATACAAGAGCGCCTAAAATAGCTAAGCCAAGCCGTGTGCACCACACATCAACAAACCTATGCCCAACAACATACGCACTCTCGCCAACAGGCGAAGGAATATGTCATGATAAGGAAGGTGGAGCCTAGGGCAATACATGGTATCACTGATGGTGCTTATCAGATGGAAAGGGTGGACTCAAAACACAATATCGTTTTCTTTAACAGGCGCGACGGACCAGGCGGTGTAACATATGATCGCCCAAGCAGGCTGCTGAGACAGACTCCGGAGGAATAGGCGAAAAGTTTGAATTGGAAACCTTTGAGGCCTATAATGCTCGACAGGCCCTATTTAGGCCTCACTTGGAAAATAGAGAAATTACGAGCAGAATTATATGAATTAAGTTTAAGAAAATTCAGAAGAATGACGTGATACGGTGAAATCCGCAAGGAAGCTGTGTTGCTGATGTCGCTTTGCCCGAATGCTAACTTGGCCATAATGGTGTTGTGGAGAGGTTTAGTTTGCCTCATTTCTGTGAGTTATCCTGATAAATTTACTCATAGTAGCAAGGTTTTCCTTCTCTCTCCCTTCTCTTCTCCCCCTCTCGTAAATCTCAATAATAATTTATCTAAATTCCCTTATATACTTTTTTTCACTCCTTATGGTTATATGGCAGTGAAACATTAGTCACTTGACTTTTGTGTGGCTGGAAATGATGATGATGATGATGATACAGCAGTCGAGCCGTAGAGCTTAATAGAAAATAATAGTTATTCCTTCTATGTTTTAATAACGAAGCGCGATTTTAAGAACTTACTTCTATAAATAATTGATTTAAAATACTCCATGAGTATCTAGTAAAATAGCCTCTTGAGATGGCTTGTAAACATTGGTCAGGATATTGTCAACACGGATGACAAACTTATATGGAGAAATATAAAAGGTTTAGGGCGTAATACCGGCTCCTACTGATGAGTCGCCAGTAAGCATGAAACACGTTGGGACAAACGATTTTACCTTTCGTTCACACTGACTTTGGTTTATCCCTCTGGTTCTATTTGAATTAATTTGTTACTAGGTTTGCAACACATATATGTATTAATTGTCCGCATCAATCAGTATATAACTATTATATATTTAATGAAATCATGTCATAATTGTGATTTTGATCAAGGCCAGATTTTATGGATTTGCTGGATTAACAGGCGTTCAGAAGTATATTAGTGAAATTTGGTATATCTTGAAATCCATTGTGTTGGTAACCTGTATCAACTTGGTAACCATTGCTTTGGTACCATGTAACGTTACAGTTGTTGGCTTTGAAGTCGCGTTGTCGAAGACTTTATATGAAGTAATCTCCATTACTGATTATAAACACATTCGTATAAGAGATTTTACTATCCAATTGTCCCATATTGATTGACAATATATATAGGTGGTAGAGGGCCTAGTATCGGCATCTACTGATAAGTCTCCAGTACGCACATAAGATTATAACATCCGTTCATGCTGAATGGATTATCCTTGAGGTCCTATTTAAACTAGTTTGTTTTTAGGTGCGCAACAACCATTACGCAATTGCACATATATTAATTGTCCACAACAAGCAGTATATACATATTTTTATCCTAAAGCAGATGATTTATCAGCGACATGGCTTTAGCCGTTCAATTAAAGCCAACTTTAAGGACTCTAGAAGTGCATTTGGTTCAATGGATAGCAATGAAATCTTAGATAGCCTTTCCAGAAATTTTTTTCGAAAAATTTTGAAATGTTATACGAACTATTTACACAAATAGTTTTTGGTAGCTGTATCGAACTCTCAGGCAATATGACTCGAGAGGTGAATATGAAAATCACAGAGGCCATAGTATCCATTAACGTTTGCCATTTTTGGCGAAGCCTGTGTACCTCACTTCGCCTTAAATGTTATACATATACTATACCTCTTTACTTGAAGTTTATTTTCACACAAAATGCGAATGGACATTTAGAGTTATAGATCTTAAAATCTCGTAGGCATTTGATATGAATTGTCTAAGCAGTATAACTCATATATCGTAATATCGATAAGTAAGGAATGTTAACATCCGTAGATGTATTTTGGGTCCCTCCATAACGCATCATCTTAAAACACGCAACTGAAGCTCCATAATATGCACGGGCTAAATCACGTTTAACATAATGACCGCCTGCCCAGTACAGCGTTACTCCTTCTGTCGGTGCAAAATTAGGTATTATATTATTTTTGTTACCTATAAAAAGCATTTTATTCTAATCTTCACCTAATGTGTCTAAAAATGAAAATATATATTAACAAAGAACATTTAAATTTTGTAACTGGGAGAGTGTTTTGCCCACCTATGTTGGATGGTCCACGTACATGTATGTCTTCCGTGTTTATTATTAGCGTATCGTCTAGACGAGCCTTAATTATGCCTAATTCTGCAGTTAAATTATTCATTTGAGAAGTCAATGCCTGAATCAACGTTTCCAACCCATCAGAAGACATTTTAAATGTACCTCAAATGCTTTATTTTTACTCAATTATATATAGAATTTTGCTCGCACAACGAGCATCGATTTAATAAAACAAATTTATACATTAATTAATTTATGTTCACTTCAGCTCGAAGTCTGCTTTTCTCATTGGGCTGACTGCTTCATTCTTATACGAACGCTTCTGCGAGGAATTTCTGTTGAAATACTGTCTGCCCTAGATAAGACACTTTGTTTATTATTTGTCTTATAGGTGGCCATTGCCACATCTTCCCCTCCCTCAGGAATCGGCTTTCGCACTCTGCTTAAACGATCCAGTGCAACAGCTCGTGGTCCATCGGGCAGGCTAACAAAAACAGTATTGTGCTCTGCGTCCACTCTCTCCACGCGATACGGCCCATCATTGACAGCCTGCAGTGCCATGGGCTCGACCTTCGCTACCATTACATAGTCGCCGACCTTTAGGCGAGTGCGTGTCGGTTGCCTTGCATAACCTTGTCGCTGTGTGGCGCCTACATATTCAGTTAACTGTTTTAGTCGTTCCTGAATATCCGCTATGTTGCAGCGCTCATGGGATCCTTGGATTACAGGTTCACCTGGCAGTCTTATGTGTCCTCCATAGACCATGGTCGTTGGAGCGAATCCTATAGCTGTTGAGACTGTAAAGCGCATGGCCCGCTCGACCAAATGTAATTTGTCTTTCCACGTTCCCGGGCTCTCGTGGCACCAACATCGCAGTACCTCTTTCATCGTCCTATGTGCGCGCTCAGCTGTCGCATTGGTTTGCGGGTGATAAGTGGCTGTGCGGGAATGCTTTATGTCAAGGTCTTTGCACCACTGATTAAATTCTTTCGACTCAAACTGTGCGCCTTGATCGGTAACAATAACTTGTGGTGCACCAAATCGACTGAGCCATCGCTCTTCTAAGCACGTTATAATCTTTTCTGTTGTGATCTTCTTCAGTGGTACAAACTCGACCCATCGGGTAAACTTATCGACCATGGAAAACACAGGACACGCCGCCGCGAGCTACCGGCAGTGGACCTACCAGGTCGATATGCAGAAACTCGTTCCGTGCAGTGGCATTGAAAGCAATCGGAGTGCCTTTTTCTCGTTTTGTGGTTTACAACGTTGGCATGTAGTGCACTGTTGACAATAGCTACGAATTTCTTTGGACATGCCAGGCCAATACAATCGTGACTGCAATGTCTCAATGAGCCGCCCAGCGCCAGGATGTCCTAACGTTTCATGCCAAAAGGCCATTAATTCTGTTCTTATAGATTCTGGCACAAACCATTGCACTGTTTGTCCTTCTTTCCGCACCAACAGGCCGTTCTGTAGACTGAACGTTTTATATGGTGCAGACACCACTGTGCCGTTTTTTAATTGATTGACTATTTCCTGACATGCAGCATCTCTTACCTGTTCTTCAGAGACTTTTATAAGCGGCGAAACCCGCACAGCGGAAATTCTGCTGAGCGCATCGGCCGCTGCATTCTCGATTCCTGCTCTATGATAAATTGATATATCGTACTCTTCTATCTCTTCAATGTCTCGATGTACACGTTTCTTCTTAATACATAGTGATCTCCTATGCACTAGCGCTTTGTGGTCGGTAAAGACGTCCACGTGTCCCCCGATGACAAAATATCTAAACTTCCGCAGCGCCCATTGTACGGCAAGTAATTCCTTTTCTGTGACTGTATAGTTCTGTTCCGCCTTAGTGAGTGTGCGACTTATATATTACGCAGGACGTCCGTCAGCTTGTAACACCGCTCCTATACCAATATCTGACGCGTCTGTAACAATTGATATATTACCTACCGGGAAAGTCAAAATAGTTGCATCTATTAATTTCTGCTTACATAGCACAAACGCTTGTTGAGCCTCCTCCGTCCAACGAAATGGTATCTTGGCACTAGTTAACTGAGATAAGGGCTGTTGCGTAACCGCCATCCCTGCGAGGTATCGTCTATAGAAATTCACCATACCAATAAACCGGCGCAATTGTTTTCTAGTAGTAGGCACCGGATAATCCCTGATAGGTTGTACATTCGAATCTAACGGCATGCATCCGTCCGCTGAGACTAAGTGCCCCAAGAACCGCACTTCTTGATCTATCTGTACCTTTTTTGGATTAAAATGTAATCGCCAGTCTACAGCTTTGGCCAACATCTTCTGCAGCCTCACACGTAATTCGTGTTCAGTAGTGGCCCATATAATAACATCGTCTACGTAAGCTGTTGTACAAGGTAAGTCAGACACGAACGAGTCCATCATCCTTTGGAACACTTTCGGTGCGTTTTTAAGGCCAAATGGTACCCGGATGAATTGGAAATGACCTTGGGGTACTTGTACCGCTAACTTCCATCGGTCTTCGGGCCGCACGCTTATTTGCCAAAATCCCTGTTTAAGATCAAGCACGGCAAACCATTTGCCTCCCGCTAGCTGTAAGAACATATCACGCAGAGCCGGCATGGGATACGGGTCCGGTTTAGTTACTGAGTTCAATTGCCTAAAATCAGCCGCTGGTCGAAGCGAACCATCCTTTTTCGTAACATAAACCATCGGAGCACGAAAAACAGATGTTGACGGTTCAAGAACGCCGGCGTCTATCATTTCTTGGGTTGCTCGAGTCGCTGCTGCTAATTTCTTTGGAGGAGCACCATATACTTTTGGTGGTTCGTAACCGTCATTTAGTTCTAGCCATAGCTTAAACTGGTCGACCGTCGGCCCTGGACGCTCGCTACAATCAAGCAGTTGGAATATAATGTTATATTGGGTTTGAAGATTCTTCCACCACCCAGGCAGACAACTGGTCTCCTCCTGCATCTTAGGGGTACATATAGACTTTATTGAACTTATTCCCTCAGGCCGCGATAGGCATACCCGTTTATTTTGACAGTCTATCGTCTTAACCCATTTTCTAATGAAATCAAGTCCCAATAAGGGCGTTTGCGCATTCGAAACAACAAAAGACATATGATAGACATTTTCATTTATTAACAACTTCGTGTCCCACTCGTCCACAGCCACCATCGATGCGCCCGATGCCTGACATAAACTTGCTCTCGTAGGTTTTACATTGTTCAATGGCCAAGTCAATGGTAGTACCGACACATCAGCTCCAGTATCCAATTGCATTATTACTGGCTGTCCGTTGAAGATTTCTAAAAATTTAACTTTAATGAAAATTCTTACATTTGGTAATGTTTCCCACACTTCCTTTTCTTCAAAGGCCATCTGGTTCGGACCACTTTTTTGTTTGATCTGCTGGTCTTCATTCGATCTACCTATCGGAGGCACCAAAGGATTAATATTTGTGCCCTGCTCTCTCCCACCTTTATTTGTGAGATTGTGCACCCTGTTACCCCACTGCACTGGCCGTTCTCGAGGAGCAGTACATGGGTTTTACTGACGCTTATACGTCGTATCCGTCGGAGCTGGAGTCCTTATATACTGACTTTGCTTCCAGGCCACTGGCTGTTGCCTTCTGTCGCGGAACTGCTTATTATGCCGCGAAGAATTCCAATACGGTATGTTGCTCCTGTCAGATGTCGTAACTGGACTCATGCGTGGAGATGCAGCTGCCACTTTGTTTGTCATTATGGCCGAACTTTGAAGAGCCTGAAGTCTCTCTTCAAGGCCTACCTGGGCGCTGGATATTTCACCGTATCTGGTAGGATCCAGCAGCATGAACATGATGGCCTCATGTGGTTGCAAGCCGGGTAAAGACTCGATAAGCTTCGAGAACCACCGCTTGATACGTGCCATGGTATCCATGGGCATCTCACCCATTAATGGTTTCAGGCTGTATAATTCTAACACTTCCTGAGGCCTGGCCCGGAAATGATCCAACACGCGTCTTTTGTATTCTTCATACGTGAGGTCAACCGGCAATTCCAATTGGACTGCTACTGTCCGGTCCACTAATTCCTGGACAGCCACACGCATAATAGGTGCTTCCAATGTAAATTCTTGGGCTCGAACTGATGCTTCAAATTTTTCGAACCACAACTGTGGCCTTTCCACATCTAGTGGTGCCAACATCGGCTTAAACTCTGATGACGGTCTGAAATAACTCGTCGATTCGGCTGAAAACGCCGGCATATTTCCTCCTGATTCCTCTTTGGCGCGGTCGCCATTGTTTTGTCCACCTATGTCTGATGGTCCACGTACTTGGATGTCTTCCGTATTTATTATTAGCGTATCGTCTAGACGAGCCTTAATTATGTCTAATTCTGCAGTTAAATTATTCATTTGAGAAGTCAATGCCTGAATCAACGTTTCCAACCCATCAGAAGAAATTTTAAATGTACCACAAATGCTTTATTTTTACTCGATTATATATAGAATTTTGCTCGCACAACGAGCATCGATTTAATTAAACAAATTTACACATTAATTAATTTATGTTCACTTCAGCTCGAAGTCTGCTTTTCTCATTGGGCTGACTGCTTCATTCTTATACGGGCACTTCTGCGAGGAATTTCTGTTGAAATAATGTCTGCCCTAGATAAGACCCTTTGTTCATTATTTGTCTTAAAGGTGGCCATTGCCACAGAGAGTGTGTGTGTGAACAAAATTGGGGCTCAATGTCCACATACGCCTTTTATTACTTTATAATTTAAGCTGTAATTTGCGTATCAACAGTAATGAAGCATCAATCTTTGAATGTCGTTTTATTGCAGTTTATGTTTATGAATCTCCCATACAGTTTTCCATACTGGACTGCTGATTGCACCATATCTACGCGACCTAAAATAAATCTTATCGGTAATAACACCAAACCTCGATTTAATCTCAGTGGATTTAAAAAATAAATTTCATCGACCGATTTCGGCCACGTATCGATATGCGACAGCAACTATCTCAGTTAATTACTTTTAATCAAGGTTGCGATCTTGATATAATCACCTGGTTCATTATGTACATACATTTATAAGCATGAACTAAGTATTGTATAAGGTGGAAAAGGCAATTCATCCAGTAGACCGGTTTCGTCCTTATTGGGAACTTCCCAATAAGAACGAAACCAGTCTACTGAATGAATTGCCTTTTCCACACTATACAATACTTAGTTTAAACTGATAAATGTATGTACATAATGAATCAGGTGTTTATATCAAGATCGCAATCTTGATTAAAAGTAATCAACTGAGATTGTTGCTGCCGCATATCGATAGGTGGCCGAAATCGGTCGATAAAGTTTATTTTGAAATCAACTGAATTTAAATCGAGCTTTGGCATATTAAATAAAACAGGAGTGGTGATATCAGTCAATTCAATTTCAAACACAGCACCTGACAATAGTAGGAATAGAAGTATATAGGTGAAACCAAACGTGAATTGGAGTTATTTCAAAGGGTTTGCCAAGTTTAAGAAATTTATCATCTCATACTCGCCATGATTCCATTCAGAAAATTTGTCAGCCGAGAAACGTGCACTGAATTTGGGTTTTAGTGTTGTTTTATCTAAAAACTCTTTAGGAACAGTGCATGAGGTTATTTATCATCGTAACCGACAACGTTTGTCCAATTGGCATTCTCATAATTTAGAAAATACAAACTCCCTCACAATCGTAAAATAGTTTGAAGTCATACGTATGCTCATTATCTCAGTAATATGCTCAATCGATAATTTACTTCCCTCTAATATTACCTGGTGATCATTTATGAAACTGAAAAAAACACGCCATTGCCTTGGCTATACATGGCTACAATGCCAAAGATTGCCAATCTGCCACCTTCATCTCTAAAAGATTAGACGAACTCATAAATGTAAGAACCAGAAAGTTTGAGTATGTTTCTATTCTATGATACAGAATTTCAAAATATATTATGCTTAAAAAGTTGGACATTATCATTAATTATAAGATTGTAACCCGGCTTTTGTAACTTCAATACGCCATACATTCTGGGTGCAACTGTATCTCTTTGTCTGACGAAATTACAATGTAATTAAAGCGAACATTGGTTGCGCGGGTGGGTGACAACAATTATTATAATCAAGGTTGCGGGTAAATTATAAGAAACACCTGACCCATTAATTACACATATGTCAGTATAAACTAGTTGTATAGTATAGAAAGGCAATTCTGTGTAGATTGCCTTTCACATACAATCTTAGTTCTCTGTTAATAATCAGAAATTACAATGTGTTTGATTCAACCGATCTTTATAAAAAATATTATTTATCGATAACTTGATTTTCCCTTGTAATCTATCCGTAATTGTCTTTATTGATTATAATCTGTATTTCTGTGTTGTGTGGTGGTTCATATATATTACTGTCTTTCAAATATAAAACGTTGTTTTTATGACGGTTATTTTGCTAGTTTATTTCATACGTGTAAACATGAATTTTAAATGCTCAGTCGGGTTAAACTGTAGTTGAACGTGTGAAGTAGCAAACAAATTGAGGAATGGAATCAGCATCATATTACTTATATACCTTCATCGAGCACACTAGACGAAACGATGACTCAATTTTTTGCAGAGGTGGGACAAACGAAATTTTGGCAGAAAACGTTTAACACTACTGCGAGGTAGTTGAACATCTTATTAACTTTCCCAGAGCTGGTGCAGTTTATTGCGGCTAATAAGGATAACGAACGTTGGAATGACTATTCAATTGAAATCCTTTCTTAACTATAAATATCGGATTTTATAACCAAGGCGTTGAAAATATTTCTAAAGCATTCGATGTATAAGTGGCTGGGCACAATATCCGTCAAGTTGACTTTTTTCTCTGGTATTGTGCAACATCAGATGCCCTGCAGGCACAAAAATGTAATATTTAATTTGAAAACGGACGAAAATCGTGAAAATCGAACTGTCAAAATCGTCATACTTTATGTACATTTTTATCCTTTAAATTCACTATTTTCATAGATTTGCCTCATATTTCAAAGATCGCAAAATAATATGGGCAGATAGCTTTTGTCTAATTCTCTATTAACCGTGTATTTAATATGAGATATCTGATAAGCATTATTATAAAAATTTAACAAAACAATATATACTGTCTGGAGTATAATCCTGACGTTTTATTAAATGATGAATTTGCGCAGATTCCTAATTTTAGTATAAAAGCGCCAATTTAACTGCACACCAAAAATTAATGAACAAAATACGCATTTATATATCGTTCACTTAATTTATAAAAGCAACAGATGTTATATATCGATTGAAGTAGTTGACATTGTTTTACATGTTAAAAAATATTTATTTTTAACAAAAAACATATTTACTGGTGCAAATATGGTTATCTGGGTCATACTCACATCAAAGTTTTCGAATGTTGTGTTCAGTTAAGCAGTGAATATTCGAGTTGATGGTCTTAATAATCAATTTAGTCTTGTGTGCTGACATCAGACTAACGCAAATCTTGTAGTTATTTTAACCGATCTCTCATCATTAGAATACAAATGATGAAGTAAAAAGTATCAGAAAAATGTTAATTACAAAAAGTGTGATATGCTGTAAAGCAAACACTAATTCCATGTTATTTAACCAGTCGTCGAACAACATAACTAAACTACCGCCAGTTTGCCGTCGTCCGTTGATGATGATCATAGAAGATCAAAACGCGTCAGTACGTACAACTGGCGGCAATTTTGTTCGACGACTGGTTAAATACAATGGGATTGGAGTTTACTTCAAGCTTGCAAACTTGATTTAAAGAATTGTTACCACCACCCGCGCAATCAATTATTGTTTAATTGAATGCTAGAATGCAGACAAAGTAGGAGTGACAGCTCTGATGAGTCAATATGATTATAATGATAAGATGTAGGAACAACTAGGCAATATAAAGACATACACTAAAATTCACAAAGATCCTACGAGAAGTTACAGGGAGAAATTGAATTATTGATCTATAACACGATTAACATGGTAACACTCCCATGTGAAGAGATACAGTTGCGCCCAGCGTGTATATTTAGTAAAGGTACATAAACCAGGTAACACTCTGAGAGTTATTGTTAATGTCGAACAATCCACAACATATAAAATGTCTAAGTTTCTACGTCATAGAATAAGATAATATTCGTACTATTTAGATCAAAATTGATGAATTCATACCATTTGGTTGAGGTAGTCGATAAATGTGATCTAAATTCAAACGTTAGATTGGCAGTTTTGGATGTGGTATCAATGTAAACCAATATACTGATGCCCAACGAATTGGACTTCTTTCAGTGTTTCGTGATTGATCACACGGTAGTATTAAAAAGAAATAAAATGACGATAAGACGTTATGGAGATGATGAAAATGTGTATGTCTTCTACTTATTTTATATTTAGGAATGAATTTTAAAAACAAATTAGAGGTGTTCCAATGGGAAAACCACTGTCAGTTCCAATGTAAAATATCTTAATGTCTTACATGACGAAAAACCTCTTAGATATGAGATCTCTATATCTAAAACTGTATTTGCTGTTCTTTGAGGATAAATTTTCTATTTTAAATAATGGGTAGGATGAACTTATACATTTCTTAAACTTAGTTCCTCATGTGAGCGAACTGAACTTTAAGAGTGAAAATGAATCATGTGGCGAATTAACGTTTCTGTCAAATTTATAAGATATTGTAAAATATTAGAATGAGAAGTGTATAGGAAGGATACTTGCTCAGGTATCCTTATTAATTTAAAGTTAACTCATCCCTATAAATTGTAAATGAGTATTTAAAAATCAATTGCATGTAGAAGCTTATATCAAACTTATACAAAATATAGGGAGATTGAATTAGGTAGACTGCGAGAAATATTCAGTGCTAAATTTTGCCCACTAAAAATAATATAAGCAATTATGATAAATAATCATAATAAATTTTAACATAATGGGAAATTCATGACGTCAGATAAAGCAAAAGAGGATCGGATGTTAATCGTAATAGCTGACTTCAAACTAAGTAGAAAAATTAAAATGGTAGTGTTGAAATTCATTATACGTTTTATTTTAGCAGAGACGCTTAGCCAACCAACAGGAGGAAAATGAACTGTTAAACACATCAGGGGTGTATGAAATTCCATTTAACGACAGTAACCTGATGTATGTAGGTGAAACCATGCGTCCAATTAGGGTAAGAAGAGGGGAACATAAAACCGTATGCAAGTATGGACGTAGGAAAATCATAAGGTCCTATTTGGAATACAGCATTATATAATGGTAGGAAACGAAGAATGTACGAATCAGAATCAGAAACTCGCTCAAGTAAAGAATAAGAACACGGGACTGATATGAACTTAAAGAGGTGGAGGGTGAGTAATTAAATATCTCGTAATTAATTTTAGGATTATCTTATAATTTCATCCTGCATTACTTGTTATCTCATTGTACCTATTAACTTATGGTGTTTATGTAATATAGCACTTTTTAATAAACCGTTATGTTTTTTTAATGCAGCTTCTCTTTGCACTATTACCACAACTTTTCTTTCATTGGGGATTTGCAATTTCTCTTATGACCTCATTTTGTTTTAACCTTATATCCTAATGAAACATTTGAACTTTATTTTTTTAATTTTTACTAACTCTTAATTATTTAACATGAAAATATTGCGACTGGATAGTCACAGCATCTTATACCCTCCTTACTCGGATGCCACTCGTAAATACTTCATTTAGGAAAGTAAGTATTTAAATATGTCTGATGTGCGCAAAAAAGAATTAAAATTTATCACTTTAATTTCATTGGAATGAGTGATACATGTGAAGTTAATTATATTTACCTGATTGCTTCTCAGTCTTAAACGAACGCCCACACACACAGGCGTGGCATACGCTTATCTAGTGAATAGTCAGATGTTGTTAGATCACTGTGACTTCATTCGGATGAGTTTACACGTGTAGTAAATGATTACTTCTCATCCCAAAACAAATGAGAGCACATCCCCGCAGGCATGGCGTACACTTATCTATTGAGACGTTATTATGTGTTATTACATCACTGTTATTTCATTTCGATGAGTGTACATATGCAGACACATAAACACACACATATATGACACACACTTACCTAGTGAATAGACAGTTATGCTTAAGAAATGGTTTAAACTAAATTTACCGCTTGACTTAATGATTTTCAATTTGTTTGTGGGATGTGCTGTGTGTTGGAAAAGTCTTCCGAAACAGGAAGTCGAAATAATCTGGGTAAAAATGAAGACATTGATACAGCCACCTTTCTGGCTACAACGAAGGCCAGATAATTACTCTATTCCCTGTCGCGTAATATGTTTCGTTTAAAATTAACATCTTTTTTGCCTTATGATGCAACTTGTCATGCGCGTACGCACTATCAGAACACGAAAAACAACCGAGTAACATAAATCATACTTAACTATTTATTATATGCATAGTGTGCAGTAAATGTCGGTTTTACGACCCCGATATCCTCGTCTGCACCAATCATAACTGTGATATTCGACGACTGGTTTAATACAATGGAATTGGTGTTTACTTCAAGCACGCAAACATGATTTAAAGAATTGTTACCCCCCACGCAGTCAATTATTGTTTAATTGTGGCCATATCCTATATATATATATATATATATATATATATATATATATATATATAAATATATATATATATATATATATAGATATATATATATATATATATGTGTGTGTGTGTGTGTGTGTGTGTGTGGTGAAAGCGACAAAAAGCTAATGTTCGTGACTGCATAGAAATTGTGCAACCGACATTTTCAGTCACGTACAATTTATGCAAGACTAAAAGAGATGAGAGCCGCATATCTACTTTTGCTTTCCATGTTTATCTGCAATGCGGTTTGATCCTCGCTAGTCAGTTTTCCATCGTACTCCGATGATGATTATGGAAGATCGAAACGCGTCAGTGCGTGCGACTGGCGGTAGTTTTATTTTGTTGTTTAACGACTGGTTAAATACAATAGGATTGGTGTTTACTTCAAGCTCGCAAACTTTATTTAAAGAATTGTTACCACCACCCGCGCAATCAATTATTGTTTAATTGTGTAAGCCACTCTTAACGTTTTCGCTCATAATGACGAATCAGAAATAAATCACCTGATTGATGATTTTGTATGTATGGACTATCATATTGTGGTAATATATTAGCGGGGATAGTCCTTAGGCTAACTTTTGTTCTACTCTTTGTGTTTTTATTGAAGCATGTTACTTTTAATCAAGGTTGCGATCTTGATATAAACACCTGACCGATTATATACATACATTTGCCAGCATAAACTAAATATTGTATAGTGTAGAAAAGGCAATTCATCCAGTAGACCGTTTTCGTCCTTATTGGGAACTCATCACGTACTGTCCAGAATTTGCCGCGGACAGGGCTTGAACTTGGACACGTCTGCTTCGGAATCTGGCACATACTAGACAGTACGTGATGAGTTCCCAATAAAGACGAAACTTATCTTCTGTATAAATTACGATTTCCACATTATACAATACTTAGTTTATACTGACAAATATATGTACATAATGAGTCAGGTGTTTATATCAAGATCGCTACCTTGTTTAAAATTAATTGTAATCACCGCCCGCGCAACCAATGTTCGTTAAATATATAAATGTTCATTTCAGTACCACTTCCCCATGCACCGTGGTTTCTGTTCTGTAATAACAGATTTGGGATGGTTCGGTGGGACTTTACGGATAAATTGATGCTATATAGGCTCTACCAAGAGGAAAGGCTAATCAATAAACATTAGTTAGAATATAACTGAAAATTGTGAGTAGTGTGCGGTAGGTTGGCTCGGTGGTTAGTGCACCAGATTCCGAAACAGACGTTCCCAGGCTCGAGCCCTGTCCACGGCACATTCTAAACAGTGCGGGATGATTTCCCAATAAGGACGAAACCGGTCTACTGGATGAATTGTATTTTCAACATAATATAATACTTAGTTTATACTGCACATAGTTTGTATGAACATAATGGGTCAGGTGTTTATATCGAGATAGCAACTCTGATTAAATGTAATTGTTATGCCCGCCCGCACAACCAATGTTCGTTTGAATTGAAACATGTTGATAAACTACACAGGACATAAATTTTCCCAGCGTAATTGTACAATCAATAGCAATTGCTTATTCGAAATTTTCCAATACCACAACGGAAATTTGTATCGGGTAATTTCCGCGTCAAGAACTAGCATCACTCAATACAATTTAATCAGCAAACCTATATTTTGAACGATTCAATAAGTTCTAACTTGAATTTAAAAATAAAAACTCAACCAGTAAATCCTGACCAGAAAAATGACTTAATGTGTAAGTTGAAATTCAAATGGGCGCACGCTGACCGATTTAATTACTAGTTACCCAATCTTGTGCCTAATATATTTTTTTTATTTTCAAAAACAGGAATCTACTTTGCGTAATGATAACGGATTAATTTTGCGAAATCCAACAGTTACAAATTTTTTCAATGTAACAATAGCTTTTTATAGCATAAGTTAGGAAGTACTTGGCAGTTAAATAGGAAGCAATGCAGAAGCATTTAAGACCAATAACAGCTCGTAAAGAGAAGGAAACTTCCGCGGTAGCCGTTAATATCTTCCATAAAAATCAAATTCAAAACCAGGCAAACTACTTAGTGTGTTTTAATTCAAGAATTGACAATAAACTGTGCATTGCAGAAGCTGTTGGTTTTGACGTCATCTATAAGTTTTTAATTAAACAAATATTATAAAATAAGCGCAATAAATTAGGTTTATAAGAATGCGCATAAATGCATGCATGTTTGCCTGTGTTTAACCTCATAAATATACTAGCTTACGTCTAGTTAATAGGTAAACATTGAATAATTTGAAAATGCTTACTTCACTTACTATTTTGAATTATATGTGTCTACGTTGCCGCTATTAATCTTGATAGCAGCTTGACATTCGCATTCTAGAAATTTTATATACCTGCTATTAATTTCTCCTTATTTTCCCAAACCATTTATGATTTCCATCGTCAGGAAATATACAAATCTAGTAACTTCGGCATAAAGTCACTATTAACAAAATAGCATGAAATTTCGTTTTTTAGCCTTTTCTTCAATCATACATATATTATAATAGATATAACTGTTAAACCCTAACCGGTAATGAATTCATCATAAATATTATACATTTTTTCATGATAAACTAAACAAATTTTTGCAATTTTAATTAATCAAGAAGACCGCTTTCATCATTATTGGTTACTCAGAGAATAATTTCCAGAATTTTCACAGACAAATTTCGAACCAGGAAGCATTTGTTTCAGTTTTACAACTCATCCACTAGACCACCAAAAACATCTATCACATGCAATTTTCAGTCATGTTTTGGTTAACCTATGTATCAGATTGAGACTTTTTGGACCAGAGAATGTTATAGAAATGCATAAAAGATTCAACTTAATTAAGACACAGAGAGAGAGTGTGTGTATGTGTTAAATAAAGACAGATCAGAGGCTAAGGAAGATTCAATATCGCGTACGGTAAACAAAGAACGCGAAGCAATTAAACAAAAAGCCTACGGTACAATTACTATAACCAAGGTTGCGAACTTGATATAAACACCTGACTCATTAAGTACTTACATTTTATCAGTATAAATTAAGATGAAATTTAAGTATTTAATGGGTCAGGTGTTTATATCAAGTTCGCAACCTTAATTATAGTAAATGTTATCACCGCCCGCGCAACCAATGTTCGTTTAAACTACAGTACAAATTCTAATAAAATCGATAACGTCATACGATGACTTAAAGAAGCCAAGCCAGTGGGAACACATTTGGTCATAATGTACGGTATCCCAAGGATAAACATAGCAGTAGAATCGAACAACGTGCTGTTACTGTGTCGAATTATGTCATAAATCAACTCTTCGCAGCATAAACTGGCTAGCGAACAGAAAAATCCTACATCCAACATAACATGAAGTGTGAACTAATTTTTTTTGCGACAGATTTTACTTTCGTGATTGAAAGCAATTCGCGCAATGTAAAGAATAATGTGATGATACCTTTTCAAGTCAAAAGTCTGAGAATAAAACTTCGCCGTTTGTTAAAATATTGACCGTCTTAGTAAATTTGCCTACTCACCCTTCGGTTATCTTTAAAGTGCATATAAAAATTCTCATCAAGAAGTACAACAAAGTTGTTTAAGTAAAATTCAAAGGCCAATATTTTTCATGTAAGTCGATGGAATGACGATAAACAGACCGTTAGTGCGTCTAGTTGTCGATGTTTTACACGTTCTGTCTGTAAAAATGGAAATTTCCTTGCCTAATTAAAATGTACTGCCATACGTACCTGAGGCATGTCAGCGAAACTTTTATAATCATTTATAAAGATGGAGAAACAAATGAAATGTTTAAAGCTTTAATAAAATGTTCACTTGACTTGCTCATTCTAACGCACTTTCTTTCGTTGGAGTATCGCTAATGAGACAGGCAGACGTTCGAAATCTGGCATGGACTGAAAAGTACATCCATTATTGCAGCGCTATACAAATTTTACAACAAAAAAAAGAAGTTTGGTACGCAATTTATCGTACAAAATAAGACAAACCTACTCGGATAAATTTTAATGCTAAAACGGGCACGGTTCAAATAAATTCAATTAGAACACCGATGTACCAAAAGAATAATTGAAGCAAATACACATGCAATATTTGCTCAGGTAATGATGAAAATAATTTTTATCAAGTTTGCGAATATGAGTGTAATTTTTTTCTCATTTTATTTAACCAGTCGCCCAAGTGCAATACTACCATCATTCGTATACACTGCCGGGTTTCAATTTTCCATGGTTCTCATCAGTGCACGACGAAAAGCTGACTACCGAGGATTAGATCGCAATGAGTTCCATTTTTCTGTTTGGACCTTACCTCGAGAACTGAAAGTCAAAATGCTTCAGTATGTGCAATTGATGCTAGTCTTCCTATGTTATTTGCTTGGTCAAATATGTCGGATTTGTGTTTATCTAAGGTTCACAAATTCGTTTTAATGAATTTAAATCTTTTCGCTTTACCGATGCTCTGATTATTTGTGGTGGAATAAATATTCTGGATAATATGCATACGTATAAATTTTAGTATCATACGAATTTCTTATTCCTTTTTGCGCCACGAGAAAAAAATTGTGTTTCATACGTTAAGAAGAATTCTGCTCGGTAATAATTCTATTGTGATAATTGAAGACGTTTTTGCTGTTTCAGCAATTTCGAATGCCAAATTTACGCTTTTTTACTATTTAATTGAAAAGTAAAATAAATTTGTTTAATGCTATTCTTTGGTGACACTTATTTTACACACATGGATTATGTCATAATTGATGATCAGTTTTTACTTAAGAAGAAGAAATTTTATTTACGAAATACAGGTATGTTTTTCTGTTTGCCTTATAAATTTTGGAATAAAGACATTCTCACATTTAGTTGCGTTCAGCAAAATATACCTGAAAAATTGTCGCATAGTGTTTGGATATTTTGTTTGCTGCAATTGGTTACTATTGGTTACCATAAAAGTTAACTGTTATTTAGAAAAAAAGTAGCTGCATAAACTTCAGTTTGTCTCAGAACAAATCTGTACGATTAAAACATTAAACTTAATTCAAACTAATTGCTTAAATTAGTCGTAATTTTTTCATCGTTAATTACTATTAGGAACTGATCTTGGTTCGAGGCGCGGAATACTAAATATCAATGTTATTCTTATTTCACGTTGACATAGACTAGTAATTGGCGAAGTAGGCATGTGTTTTTCTCTCACTACATACACCTTATTCGTCGTCAAATCCATGCTGTAGATTGTGTATTTAAAAAAAAATAATTTTATATTTCAGGTGCAATTGTCGTTACACTTGTAATGCTTAATGAATGCTTTCAAATAGGTCATATTTTTGATACGAAGAATTAGCCAAAACCTTACAGAATGCTTCCAAATATGACCATTCCCACTAAATCCTGTTGGAAAAATCGCCTATTAGTGCAATTTCCTAATCGAAAATCCTGATGATAAATATTTTTTTTTAAATTTAATCTGTGAATCATTCTTCTATGTAAAACCTGAAAACCAGAAAAATACTTAACAAATTTTGGCGATTGCACCGTCCAACAGAACCAAACTTTTAAATACTGTTTGTTGCGGAGACCTAATATATATGCAAGTATGTATTAGGTGTTGCGAACCCAGTAACAAATTAGTTCAGTTGTGACCAGAAGGATAAACCAAAGACAGCATGAACGGAAAGTATAATCTCATGCACATTCGTTTCGTGCTTACTGGCGACTCATCAGTAGGAGCCAGTATTACGCCTTTTAACCACTATATATTTGGTAGAAGAATGTGGAATAATAGGACGGTACAACTTCCTAGACGAATGTGTAAACCTGTAATAGTGAAGCTAACATAATCTAAAGTCAACGACAATACGACTTCAATGCTAACTCACACTATATAATATATATACTGAGTCTGTAAAGGATACTAACACTATGGCTATTGTGTTAGTAACCGATACCAACATTATTGTACCGAAAAGGTACATGGTACTAACACTATGGCTTCCATGTCGGTACATGGTACCAACATAATGGATATCAATTTATGTTATAGTTCACCGAAATTGAGAATTACAACAATTTCCGAACACCTGTTACTCCAGTTAAACCATACACTCTGGCCTTCATCGATATCAGTTATCACATTGGCGGTAAACATGACATCATTAAATTCAATATATTACAGTTAAATACTGTTTGTTGCGAAGAACTAATATATATGCAAGTATGTATTAGGTTTTGCGAACCTAGTAACAAATTAGTTCAGTTGTGACCAAAAGGATAAACCAAAGGCAGCATGAACAGAAAGTATAATCTCATGCAGATTCGTTTCGTGCTTACTGGCGATTCATCAGTAGGAGCCGGTATTACGCCCTTTAACCACTATATATTTGGTTGAAGAATGTGGGATAATAGGTGATATTGTTGATACCAAGAATTAACCAAAATCTTATATAATGCTTCCAACTATGACCATCCACATGGAAATCCTGTTGGAAAAATCGTCCATTAGTTGCAATTTCCGTATCGAATATCCTGATGATAAATAATTATTTTTTTCAATTAAATCAGTGAATCATTCTTCTATGTAAAATCGGAAAACCAGAAAAATATTTAACAAGTATAGGCGATTCCACCGTCCAACAGAACCAAACTTTGTTATAATGAAGGATGCGAATTAGATATAAACACCTGAACCAGTAAGAAATACATTAGTTAATATAAACTAAGAATTGTATAGTGTAGAAAAGACAATTACGTCCTAATTGGGAACTCATCACGTACTGGCCTGAATTTGCCATGGATTGGGCTCGAACAAAAATAAAGTGGGTAAGTGTATAAATTCGGCAGCTTCTAATGAGTCGCCATCAAGCATGAGACTAATGTGAACGTGGTGACTTGTATCTACCAAGTCACACTTACACTAAATACCACTACACACGCAATTCCTAATTCACATTTGCCTAGTTTTGTAAACTAGTATTTAAAGCTTAAGCAAATTTTTAATCTTTGAAAATAATAAATTAAAAAATAAATTTTCATTCTATTCTGCAGCTATCTACAGAAATTTAAACTTAAACATTAAGCTTATGATATTAGATTTTTTATTTTAGAAATATGTGTGTATCATTTTGAGATCTATTTCTATTTAATGTGAAGAATATAAACTAAATTGTTTTTCACAAAATGAATAAGAAACTTTGAAATAACCTCGTGCACTTTTTCACAGCAACTCACGTTTTAGCTGGGAACCTTTCAGATTTTTATAAAATATTCTCAGATTTCGCTCTTTACAAAATAATTCCCACACAAAAATCATCATTCCTGTCTAGTTTTAGAAACTTTAAATGCTAACACCATTAATTAATTTGTATTTCAGCTTAAATTCTTCACAAAAGTAATGTTTACAATTTTTTAAATTAATATATCATAAATAGGCATTGCAAAAAAAATAATATTAAGTAAAATATATCTCTGATTTAAAAAAAAGGTGGAAAGTGCAACATAAGTAGAATTGTAACGACGAAATTGGTCTACCGGAATAATTGCCATTTCTACACGATACAATACTTAGTTTATATTGACAAATGTATGAATATAATGGGTCAGGTGTTTATATCAAGATCACAACTTTGATAAAATTACATGTTATCATCACCCGCGCAACCAATGTTCGTTTAATTATATAAAATTTACCCGTTTAAAGAATATAATAACACAATTATTCTGACTCAAGAAAATCAAAACTCGTTGATATTCTTTTGCATAACTTTGCAAAACTATCGCACGCAAATTCTACTGGCGGTAGTTTAGCATCATTTTGCTACTGGTATGAAAATGAGATTTGTGTTTTAAATATTTAAATAATAGTTATCAGCACCATTGTAATTAAATATTGGAAAGTTTTAAACTTTTATTGCTGAGCCATAGCTGCGAAAAATTTGGAACTATATGGAACTATTTCAGTTAATTAAAAGGTGTGTGAGACTTCTCGGAATGCGACCCGAATTTTTTATATTTCCCATATTGTATATATACACATCGAATTGATCCTCGTCATTTAACTAGTTTAAAAATTGTAATTAATTAATTTCAATTAAATTTAATAATGATTGGAAGAATGCTTAATTTGTGTTGAATTAACTCAATTAAATAAATCAGAAGAATGGAAGATTTAGGAAATTAGGAACAGTTTTCATAAAATTACATCTTGTGCAAGACTTTGATGGGATTATAATAAAATGTATGCGTCATACACATAAAATTTAAATAATTCCAGAATTTTTCCTGAGTTGTTGCTAATAATGTGTTCAATTAATATTCGTGCCTGAACCAGTAATTAGAGTTTAAAATTATTAGTTACTTTAAAAGTAGGAATTGGACCAGCACAAATATAGTTATCATTTAAGACCAAACGAATTGAGAATGAGTTGAGGCTTCATGTAAAAATACAGAACGACGTAATCAATTGTCTTATACCTGTAAATTTCTACGAATGTAAAATCATAATAGAATGAGCGCGTTAGCAACCCGAACAAATTTAAATCATTCATCTTCCAAACCAAACTCAAATTTGTTTTTAATAGAATACCATAGCAACTCGATTTCGTAAATTCATGCAATTATGATGCGTATTCTGAGGTAAATAAAGCCTAAATGCTTGCAGGTCTCAATTGTCTGTCAACTACCTCATTTGACAATTCATCAAGCAGTTAGATATTGTTTGTGGCGGAGACTCAATATATATGCAATTATGCATCAGATGTTGCGCACCTAGTAACAAATTAGTTCAGTTGTGACCAGAAGGATAAACCAAAGACAGCATGAATGGAAAGTATTATCTCGTGCACATTCGATTCATTTATATAACAATAGTACGTTCATTAAAGCATTCATCGCAGTTTTCTAGTTTTAAGCGTTACGATTCAAGCACCATGTGACTGAAATTGTATAACATTTAGAAAGACTTTTATTTTTTGAAAATGCATTCTATTTATCAAGGAAAACATAGAACAATCACCTAGATATAAAGCTACTTTATTCATAGATTATTATTTAGATTATTATTTAAAGACAGGTGTCATTTGCTTTACTCAGTGAACAGCCGTTATACCCAGATGGATTCGCCTGCTGTTAACCATTACCAACTTTAAAATCTGTAACCCTTTTGACGATTTTTTTGTTCTTCGACTGTAAGTCAACCACCAGGCTGACAAGGTTCTCAAATTTAGCTTCACATTCGAGGTTTATTATTATAAACATAATAAATTTTGCAATAATTTGCAGTTTCGAACTTTTATGATACTACTACTACTACAAATAATAATAATAATAATAATAATAATAATAATAATAATAATAATAAAATAGATAAATAATAATAATAATAATAATAATAATAATAATAATAATATATAATTAATAATAGTAATAATAAGAAGAAAAGACAATAGTATTAATATTAATAATAATTATTTTTAGAAGAAGAAAATACAATAGTATTAAAATTAATAATAATAATAATACTAATATTATTACTAATAATAACATTAACAAAAACAACAGAAATAATAATATCAATAAAAATATTGATCATATTGCTACTACTACTACTTATAATAATAATATTAATATTAATATTAATAATAATAATAATAATAATAATAATAATAATAATTTATAATTATAACAATAATAAATAAATGCAGAAACAGCAACAACAACAGAAATAATAATACCAATAAAAATATTGATCACTACTGCTACTAATACTATTACTACTATTCTTATTTATTATTATTATTATTATTACTACTACTAATAATAATAATATTAATTTATAATAATATAAGATGATAATAATAATAGTATTATTATTATTATTGATATTTTTAACACATATAATGACAATATCATCAGAAATACAGTTAATAATTGTAATAATTTTAAGAATAATAATAACAAGTTATATAATAGTTAAGTTATAGATATATATATATATATATATATATATATATATATATATATACTATATATATATTATACAGTGTGAGTTAGCGTTGAAGGCGCATTGTCGTAGACTTTATATGATGTTAGCTTCACTACTGCAGGTTTACACATTCGTCTAGGAGATTGTATCGTCCTATTATCCCACATTCTTCACTGCCCAAGCATATACCTGGTGGTTGAGGCGTAATACTGGCTCCTACTGATATTCGCAGTAAAAGAAATGAATGTGCTTGAGATTATAAATTCCGTTCATGCTGTCTTGGGTCCATCCTTCTGATCACAACTGAACTAATTTTTTACTAGGTTATATTCTAGTCTATTTTAATTTGATCATTGATAATTTAAAGAATGTGATTAACATCTGTTCCATGTGTAATGATATATTTTTGGGCAATGTCCTATCCTCAAAAGTTTGAACATACACATTGAAGAAAAATACGGAATGGCTTTAAATTAATAGCTTAATAATATGTTTTATTATGATTTGAGCGGATTTTTACGATAATATCATTCTTGTATTTTGTAATATCTTTTTTCCTTTAACATTATCTAGGAGTCAAAGTTTTTGTTAAGTCCAGCACTGATTATCTAAAGATTGCTTTCAATAGACCGACAATTTTATTCGCAAAATGGTCGAAGAAATTTCATCGAATAATAGTTCTTGAATTGGCTTTATTTATTTATTTACATGTAATTAAAATTAAATATCGATGCGAGTAAAATCATCATTACAACTCGTTATAAAACGATGATGTAAATTGTTCAATGATGTCCTGCTTTTATATAAACTCTCCGCCATTTTCCTGTGCCTGACAATTGATAGTACTCTTTAACAATAATTGATTGCGCGGGTGGTGGTAACAATGCTTTAAATCAAGTTTGCGAGCTTGAAGTAAGCACCGACCCCATTGTATTTAACCAGTCTTCGAGAGCTGGTTAAGTCAATGGTGTGCCGTAATTCAAGCTCCACGATTGCAATTGATAGCTCGTAGGTGGTAAAATCTTGAATTCTTTACATTTCCAGATGCACCGATTTTTGGCCTTGATTGAGAGGTTCTAAATTTTCCCGTAATTTAGAAGACCTTCATCAGCTGCTTGTCAGAAAATGACGTTGTAACCCGATTTTCTGAAATTTTTCCTTGTCGGAAAACAATTTTGGAACCAGATTTTCAGAATAATAAATTATTATTAAATCATTATATTAGTCATCTTATTCTCATGTAGGCATCATTAGGTAACTAATGCTTGGCCTATAGAATTTACAAACACACAACCTGTGACAAATTTGTTGACAATATAAACATATTACAAATCATAGTATTATTTCAATCTTACACCAAATACCAATTGTTATCAGAACAAAATTATATTGATATAAGAAAAAATAATGGAAACTATACGACAAATAATAATGATTTTAACAACAATATTAAATATATTAATAATATAATTTATATTATCATTTCCATGTGCAAGATTAAGGATAAAATTATATCAGATACAAGACCGTTTCTTTTTACATATTCTTCTCAGTATATTCAAATGTGCATATATATATATATATATATATATATATATATATATATATATATATATATATATATATAATGGTAAAAAAACAGAAGATGAAAACACGGAATGAGTGTGAAAAAGAGATCAACCAATTAATTGTGTTCATCCCCTCTAGTTCAAATATATTGCGCGAAAAAAACAATTCTGCTTGCATATATCTGACCGCATATCTAATTTTGCCTTAAATATATATGCATTCTAGTTTTATCCTCGCTAGCCAGTTTGCCGTCGTCTTATGATGATGATCATAGATGGTCGAAACGCGTAAGTGCATACAACTTGCGGTAGTTTTGCTGTTGTTCGACCACTGGTTAAACAAAATTGAATTGGCGTTTACTTTAGGCTAGCAATTTTGACTTCTATAATTGTTACCATCACCAGCGCAAGCAACGATTGCTTATTTTTATTGCTTATATATATGTTTGACGAAAGCTGCAACCATTTTATTTGCGTATCCACACAGAAATTGTGCTGCCGATATTTTCAGTCTAGTACAATATATGTGAGACTACTAGAGGTAAGAGGCTCATATTTAATATTTCTGTCTACATATATGCAGTGTGGTCGGTTACATCCTCGCTAGTCAGTTTGCCGTCGTATTCTAATGATAATCATGGAAGGTCGAAAAGCGTCAGTACGTGCGATAGGCTGCAGTTTTGCTACGTTTTTCGACGACTGGTTAAAAACAATGGGGTTGGAGCTTACTTCAAGCTCGAAAAATTGATTTAATAAATATTTCTGGATGTTGTTTACACTGAAGTTGTCTATTTTTTATTGTCTTTTGTCACATCGCTAGAATTGACTTTATTAATCTAAATTTAATTACAATGAATTATCGAGGCGAATAAATTTATCATTATAATTCGTTATTAAACCTTTCTATTTGACAACTTCTTTTTATGGAGACATTATTATGCAACTAGTGCTAAGTCTACAGAATTTATAAACGCACAAACTGTGAAAAACCTGTCGACACTACTAACTTAATACAAATAATAGTACTGTCACAGATACGTCGAGACAACCTAACTTGTGTATTATGATGCACTTTTTCATTCTTACACCAAATGCCAATAGTTCTCAGAAAGAAAAAATAATAGAAACTATACGAGAAATAATAATGATTTTAGAAACAATATTAAGAATGATAATAAGCAAATTTATGTTATCTATTCCATGTGCAAAATCAAGGAGAAATTATATCCGATACAAAAACCGTTTCATTTTCATATTTTTCTCAAGTATCTACAAATGGCCATCATTAACAGTAACAGAAGTGAAATAGTCACACACGAAGCCATATTTATAAAAAGACTGCAGCTCTAATTATGCTAGCAGATAATATATGTTCGGGCCTTGTACTTGAACAAGAGTGGATGTACGCAATTAATTAGTTGATCTCTTGTATCATACTCATTCTACGTTTTTATT
>JAQBSW010009409.1:0-28898 GCA_029291075.1 Eudiplozoon nipponicum
GTTGCTGAAAACAATTAATCCTGTCTTTTATTTAACCCTGAGAAAGTATTATCATAATCAGAATTAAAAATATCAGCAGGATTAAACACTTTTTCTAGTTCGGTAGATAAAAATTTAAAAGACAATTTAGTTGGAGGCGTTTCTCTAAGCCCCTTTGGCAATTGATTGTAAATTTTGTAAATTTTTGAAAAAGAGAATAGCTTGCTCGCAACATTCCCCACCAATGGTGGAGATATTGCAAAATGACCAGATCTAGTTCCAATTTCATGACTCTTTCTTATGGGATTCATATAGGCACCAGACCACTGGTTCAAATGGAAAACTTTTATGCAATAGCACATTCTCGGAAACCATAAAGGATGCAGTGATACAAACTGTAATCTAGTGGCGTATATAGTGCAGGAGATAGGACTAATTTGTTTCACAACTTTTCTTTATACAGCTTCTATCTTATTAGACAAACCCTTTGTTAAGGGATTCCAAGTAGCGGCAGCATATTCTAGTACCGGTCTAATCCATATTATAAACATTTTAAATTTTATTTCATGCGATATAATATTTCTATTTATTAATGCCCATCTGTTCTTGACACTGCCTACTATCCTTTCAATATGTCTCTCGCGACCTATATCACTCTAATTTAATAAAAGAATTTATAATATCCTGACGCAATAGACGGAAGTTAAAATATAAGGATACGGAGCTCTTGACCGAAGACTATGTCCTACCCCTCATTGCATACGCTAGCGAATTCTACTGCCCTCTCACTCTAGCCTCCTCGTACGCCATCGAACAGATCTCTTCCAGATTTCTAAAGCGAGTCTTCCCTCACAGCCAAAACTATCGGCAGCGCCTACGAGTTGCGAAACTTCTACGGCTTTGGTTTACCCGTCACCTACGATTCATTTCATTTATTCATAAGATCAAAACTTGCCTATCACTGGCCAACTTCGCTCACCCAAGTCACTACTACGCTACACGATCTAGCAACTATTCAATCCAATCCAACCATACACCCAATATATTTAAGATAATCTATCCCTTTTCCAAAGCCACTAGTTTTTTCAACGCTCTTCACAAGGAAATAAAGCTCCTATCCCAGCACGAATATAAAAAAGGAGGCCCACAAGTACTTCTTTAACAAATTTCTATAAAAAACAACCGATTGGAAGCGCAATTGGTTCCTTCTTAAAGCATAACTCATCTTTTATCCACAGGCTATTTTCTTGTTACTAGTTTTGGAGGGTGAACTCCCACCTGACTGGCCTCCAATTTCCACTTTTCTCCTCTAATTTTTAATTTCTCTCTCCTGACACCCTGATACAATTTCTATTCACATTAATCATTGTATCGCATCCAAAGAGAGAATATTTTACCAAGTTTTACTCAACTAATTCTTTTCCTCTTTGTTTCAGTGAACGACCGGAATCTAGAAAAGCCTACTGGACCACCTAACGGTATACATAGGGCCTTGATTCTCCCTCGCCTACAGTCAGTCCATAATCTCGCTCAATGGAATCCAGTGAACACTGGACGAGACACAGGCTTCTATCTAGTCGATTTCATCTTAGTCAATACTACCCTATAAAAGTTCAATATCCACGACAAAATGTAACGCGCGTCTCAGCGTTAAAACCAAACGAAGCTCAATTTTGACAAATATAGTTCTCGTAAAGGTCTCATATGCTAATTCTGGTTTTATACAATGTTTCTATTTTGACGACACAAATTAATTGCCGACATATTGCGTAAATTAAGTTCAATTTTATTTACGTTGCACCAATGAGAAAAAAGCGAAACTTTCCGTTAACTAATAGTGTACTATGGCATGGCTATTTAAGCATGGCAAATTCACCATGCAAGTGAGTTGTCGCATTTGCCTTCTGCTTTGCGTTACGTGTGCGTGCTGTCGGCTGTCATTACCTACGCTGGTTATTGGATTTGTTTCACCAACAATTGGCAACATCCGTGACTCATCTTGTTGCGGTACAACCAGCGAGACGAGCCAATTAATGCAGAACTTCAACGAAGTTTCCACATCGAGATTACAACGCAACAACAGAAGGAACCACAGCCAGAGTCAACCCAAGGCTCTAGGACATCTTCACACTCGGCATTTGCCGGAGAACGCACGACCAGGCCCTGTTAAGGGCCCCCTATCAGAACAATAACTATATCCATAGCACCTTAACCGAGTTTGTAACGTCGTACGGCATTTACTTGAAGCCGGGGCGTTTACACTATAATCTGTGATTTTAGCAACAATCTCTGTTTAATTTCAAACAGGCATATGTAGGAATGGTATAGTATCACTAAATATGAACCCAGCTAGCCAAAAACCTCTACAAAGAATTTCGTCGGTCGACTTCTGCTACCGGTCCGCCCTCTTTCGAACTCACACTAAAATTCGTCTGTCAAACAACAGCCTACCCCGCATTGATGCTCAGAACCTTCATAGATTATACTCAGTTGATCCTATCTGAGTCAAATGGAATCTCTTTATCACCTACTCGAACTACTTCCTATGCCCCTCCGTATTCACTACTTCACTCTGTGATTTAAATGCTGCTAATTCACAATTTCATTTATCTTCACATATCCTACCTTTGATTTGTTATTTCAATGGTTGGGACTGTTGGCCTTTGTTGCCAAACAATTTTTAAAATTATTATTATTTTTGTTGTTGATATTATTTATATTATTATCAGTGAATCTAAAGTATACTCCTAAGACATTCTGGATTTATATATCGTGTGCTCTTCATCAATTATCAGTGAATCTAAACTATACTACTAAGACATTCTGGATTTATATTGTGTGTGCTCTTCATCAATTATCAGTAAATCTAAACTATACTCCTAGGACATTCTGTATTTATATTTCGTGTGCCCTTCATCAATTATCAGTGACTATAAACCATACTCCTAAGACATTTTGGTTTTATGTATTGTGTTTATTGTGACTATTTTTATACGATTTTTATCTTTGATTTGCAACATTTGTGTTCAATAAAAGAATGATTCTTTGACTTCTCCTTCTCATATCACCCTTCGGAAAAAGGTCAGGGACTAATCATGAACACGGATCTTAACAACAGCTACCAGGCATATGTAGGAATGGTATAGTATCACTAAATAGACAGCTAGCCCGCAAAACCTCCTACAAAAGAATTCCGTCGGTCGACTTCTGCTACCGGTCCGCCCTCACTTTCGAACTCACACTAAAATTCGTCTGTCAAACAACAGCCTACCCCGCATTGATGCTCAGAACCTTCATAGATTATACTCCAGTTGATCCTATCTAGTCAAATGGAATCTCTCTTTGTCACCTGCTCGAACTACCATGAAGTTGATGAAAGCACTTCTCTTCCTCTACTCCTCCCTCCTCAGTGGTTAAATACTTTGCTAGTCACAATTTCATTTATCTCCACATATCCTACCTTTGATTTGTTATTTCAATGGTTGGACCTGTTGGCCTTTGTTGCCAAATAAATTTTAAAATTATTATTATTTTTGTTGTTGATATTATTTATATTATTATTATTATTTTATTATTATTACTATAAAAGTTCCCTTATGCGAAGGCACTGAAAAGAATGATGATTTTTTATACTAAAGATAGTGCTTACCTTATTGATATTGCGAGTTCAAAACTGCGACGATGAAGAAATCATTAAGTATCAAGTTAAAACATCTACATCTTATTGTTGAAGAGCTGGATTTATTTTATAATAAAAATCTCTGGGATATCAATTTCTTTTCCAAATATAATATTACTTTCTAAGTGTAGTGTGTTGGGAGAGAAGCACCAAGGTTAAAATGATTTATTGGTTAGCTAAATATGCTTTAATAATTTTTTACATTCTTTGGTCTCAGAGAATATTTCGTTACATCTCTAACCGGAATCCATGTTAATAAAATTAAAGATAATCTAAAAACTATGTCATGTTTGCACTCTGACCTTTAATTTTTTGTCAGTGAATTAATGTACTCCATTACTTTGGCTTCCTATTTTACGTAGAGAAGATCGCTTCGCGAATTCTGAAGCGTGTCTTCCATCACGGCAATAACTATCGAGAGTACATCCTCATTGTAAATCTCCAACTTTTATGGTTGAGTTGTCGCATAGTACATTTTTCTTTTTTATCTCAATTCTTAACCTGCTTTTATTTATCGAATAACTCTCATATGCATTTTTACGTCATACACAATTGGAATTACACAATTCATTCTTATCATATCTTTAGCATCATTAATATAATCACAAAAGAGCAATATGTTTAACACTAACAAGAGTTCACCTTTATCAGATTATCTTCAACAAATATTATATCGATGAAGAATCAACGACAAATATTATGTTCCACATCACCAATCATGTACTACTCCTCTTATAACTTAGAAATAAGCGGTTCGGAAACCCGGTGTATTTATCAAATATTGCTATAAATAAACTTGACCAAATATATTATAAAGTTAAATTAGAAGAGTTAAGATAATTTAACAAAGTAAAGAAAAATATTTGCAAGACTTTAAGGATTCGCAAATAATTTTCAATTTAGACGAAGGATGCAGGCTCAAATCCAAGCTATTATGCCTTTTGACATATTTTTCCAAAAATAACTGTCAGTGATAAACATATATAAGTCTTAATTAGAGAAAGCTGATTTCATGCAGCTGTTGAATTAAATTATTAATTAATTCCAACGAAACATTCGGTATATTTTGGCTCCTGGAGACTTCACATGGCAATATCTGTTGTCCAACCCACTTTTATGCGTACGCCGACTTAGTCAACCCAACTACTAAAATATCAAAAGTCTGGGTTTCCCATAATTAATGGATAAAATAGTTCGAAAATTCAATAGAAGGTTCAATGGAAGATTTCTTTCCCAAAGATACCGACAGTTCTTTAATCCCCATAAAACCTATTGGACTACCATTGCCGGCCCATAGTTGATAATCAATTTTGTGGTGATCTGCTTACACCACGTTTGGCCTAACTATGCTTACTTCTGTATGGGTGTCAATGAGAAATTCCAGACAATTCAATTCAACCATAACAATGAATTTATTGCTGGATAACCCGACAACGTTTTCAATATCTTCGCTTAAACACAATCTACCCATCTTGCAGTCTGTGTCGGTGCTCTACACTATTGTTAGGCATTTTCGACTTTGCTATAAGTATGCCTTTTATAGACACATTGGGGAGCATATAGAATAGAATCCCCCTACGGCTCCTTCTATGGGATTTTATTATTTTCCCGATAAGGAATTTCTCTCTACTGATTTTGTGACTCCTTTCCATCTGGGTCCACCTAAACGCGGTTATATGCAGTTTTCTCTATGAGACTTGGCGCTTCGTCCATATTCATAATGTTCCTTACACTATCTACGCAAACAATCCAAGCTTTGATATGAGTGACTCCTCTCGACGTCTAGAATATCTATCCTGACATCATAATTGCGATGTAGTTCTCGCCATATAATCAATAATGAGATTCATATTCGCAATTTCTCTAATTAAGTAGCGCACATTGTCCTGTGGTGTCAGGATAGTTCCTGTATCTGCCCTGTCTTGCTGCACCATGACTGAATCTGCCGTTAAAACATGTACTTGCGTTTCCTGATGTTCATAAACACCCTCTATACCTCTGAGTTTATTTGGCCAATCAACGTTTATTGTCTCAAATACCTCTAATTTGACTCTTATCTTGGATGGAAGCTCAGCTATAAATTTGCAGTTCACAAGGTCTCTGGATATATCAAATCCGGAAGCTTTTGCATTATAGGCGTTCATAAAATTCTGATAGAATTTGATTCCCCAATCTTTTCTAGGCGTAAACAATTGCACATTTGTGCCGAGCTTCCACGATGATATCTCTTTTAAATTTCGGCAATTAAAAGCTCAAGTGCATTGTACGGTTCTTACTCAACAGTTCTGTTTCTAAAATTATCTATGGTGCATCTAAATTGTTCTGGCAATGCCATCCATGCTGCAGCATATTTTCCCATAGGATTCAGAATTAGGTAAACTCTAAATAACATTTGGGCATCTCCGACCCAAACTGAAGTTTTTTCAGATTTTAATGATGGTAGACTGATAAATTTTGGTCTGGCGCGGTCGACATAATTTGAAGAGGCTTAAACATTATTAGCTATTGAGAGCCCCATTGACTCCAAATAGGGAACATTGTTAAAATGCTTCTATGGGACTGATAAGTTGGTTTTCTCTTCCATATCATTTAAATTCATACCTAAAATATCCAGGACCAAATTATCGACGTCCTCATATTTAAAATTAGCCTTCATGTTAATTACACTAAAATATATTTGATTAATCTAGTAAAAGGAGGACTGTGTACTTCTTACGCAACACGGCATCAGAGTATATTGTAGGAGGTTATGTGGACATTGTAACAGGTTTTGCGGGGTAGCTGTTTATTTAGCGACGCTATACCATTCCTAAATACGCCTGATAGCTGATTTCAAGTACCGTGCTTATGATCTGTCTCAGACTCTTTTTCAATGGGTGATGTGAAAAGACTAAGTCGAATCATCATACGTATATTGTACACAAAGTTGCAAAATAAATTAAAATTCACAGTTAGTTAAAATTGACCGTGCTCTAGACAGCTACAAAATAATATATTGTCAACAAAAGTTACTATCTAGGCATAAAAGCAAAGTCAAAATAAACACAATAAATAAATCCAGAATATCTTAGCAGAACCGATAGTTTTTGTATGATTGAATGAAAAACATAAAATATGAATCCAGTATGCCCTAGCAGGACAGTTCATAGTCATATGTGAAGGAATAAAATGCACAAAATATATAAATCCTGGCTTTGAGTGTTAAATCACATAAATCCACTGCATGTTACCGGCTTATTACGCGCGGGTGTGTATAATAATTAAACAAAACCCTAGTAATTACAAATAAATTTGCAGTTCAAGAAATCTCAAATAAAAGTGCTTTAAACTAACAGAGATTATTTCTAAAATCACATTTAATAGAATGATTGTCTAAAACCAGAATTTGTATATGTGACCCTAAGAAAAACCGTATCTATCTAAATTGAGCTTCGGTGGGTTGTAACGCGGAGCTGCGCGTTAGAATATAAACTGGAAAGAGATTAGACGCAAAAGCAGAATTATTAAATTACCTTTTTCTGAACATTGCCAATATGCACAAGTAAAAACGCAATTTCGTTGAAGGCTTATACTGTGAAGATCAAGATTTGTAAAAACGAACTGATATAAAAATGGCAAATGAGGCTTCTTAGAGAATATCACGTCAATACGGCTACAGAATACAGAAAACTAGAATAACGCGCAATTAAAAAGTATATATATATATATCTATACTGCGAAGTATTTAAACAAATAATGTACTAGAGATTAGATAAATATTTTTTATAATGTTCGTTTCCGTCAGCCACGGTGGTTTAAATTTATCAATAATTTTCAAATTAGTTTTGTCGGAATAATTATCTTCCTCTTCAAACTCCATTGGGTTGCTTGGTCGGGTCATATATGCAAAAGAATGGTTATTGCACATGACATTATCGGTTTTGCTGTCTTCGAGGTTAAGTCTATACAGACGTATGGAATCAACATAAATTGCAGAAAAAGGCGTTTGAACATTGTTTATCTCATTTCTGTGTAAAGAATATGCACTGTTCTTTAGTTGTTTTTTGTGGCCAGCCAAGGACGGAAACTGGCATCCTTTGGTAAATTCTCCGAACGGTGCAGGCAAATTTCGGCAATTATAGAAATACTTTAGGAGATTATAGCACCAAATGTTTTGAATAATATCGATTGAATTATCAAAGGGATCTCGATTTTTGTTTTTACTAATTTATATAAGGTTGATCCGTAGTTTTATTAGCATTTGCTATGTCTAAGACCTATCTTTAAAATCTGTAATATATCTCACTAAATAGGTTAGCAAAACGGCAACAGATATGAGACTAGCGGATGGACACTGAGCTAACTTTGATTTCATTATATTAGTGCATGGAATTAACTTACAAGACACTAAATTGGGTACAATAAAAAGGAATTAAGCACCTTTAAATTTTGAAAAATTTAATTTAAAACACATGTTCGCTTTAAACTTTAATACTAATATTAGAGCGCTTTCTAAAACTGCTAACACTGCTTGAAATGATTATTTTGAACCAATTTCCGCTGGTAAATTCCTCAATTGCACTTAATGTCAACCACCACAAACTGAATAAAAAAGCACACATGCAAGACAAAATTCAGATCGATTGAACTGCAGAATTATTGGACTTATAAATATTCAAAACTTGTGTCACATTTTAAACAGGATTGAATAGACTGGAACATCCAATATTATATATACTATAGTCGATTGTTTAATTAACACAATTAATTCCCGTCCAAAAAATTATTGACCGAGGTCCAGCCGAATTAGTGACAAAACCTTGTAAAAATGCAAATAGAGCAGTCGGCATAGATAGAAAGTGTTGCAGAGTAGGCGACAGCAATGACAGATAGCAAGGAGCGCAGAATGTGTTGTATGGTAATTGCAAAGTTCTTAGATAGATGCGACGTCGATTTTAAATCGTCAACGGTAACTTATACGTTCTCATTAGTCCAGCGCTCTTTTAATTTTTAGTTTAATTTTTACAAAATATCAACAAATTAATTTGATCCGACACAGAAAAGCGAAGTTGCACGTAATTGGTCAGGGTAATTTTCCGACATATTGTTAAAATGAAATTCAAATATCAATACGCTGTACCAATTAAAACAAGTAAAATTGCGGTTGACAAATGGCGTGCGAACTTGCGACTGCACATGTATATAAGCACGTTGAAATTACCACGCTACACACTTGACACTTTTATTCTGCTCGCTACATGCGATTTCTGTCGTTCTCTTCACTTGAATATCTACCTACTCCAACTTCTAGACTTGGGCATACCACGCTGTGTCATCTTGTCATCTAGACTTCAGTCACACTAATATACTTGTTGATGCACAAATAGTCATACGTAAATAATATTCTTTTAATCGGATTTCTATATGTGCCTGCCACCACGGTTTTGCCGCAGATCTTTAACAAGATAATTCTGAGCATTCAAACAGTAACACGCCTATCCGGTTTCGACAACTCTAGTTATACCCGAGCAACCACACGAAGGAACATGATCCAACTAACCGCACCATACATCAAGTCTCTAGTTGTACTTCTAGACACTGCAAAAGTGTTTAACTTTCATGGTATTTTCCGGTGAACGCTTTCCCTGCCCTGCTAAGTACCATCTACCGTAACCGATTTAAGAAAAATCCTGTATTGTCTTCTTCTTGTAACGTCACATGGCATTACCTTGCAGGCGGAGCGTTAACAGTAGTGTAAGTTCCCCGGTTGCAAGTAAATTTCATGCGACGTTATAATAAATTAAACAAGCCGTAGATAATTAGAGAGAGATACTGTCGGTGGCCCTTTTTAGGACCATAATTGCTTCACCTGCAATTTCCGAGAAAATTTGGTTGTGATACATTTTCTAGAAGTACTTCTGGACCCCTTTTAATAAATTCCAAGTAGCGACAGCATATTCTATTATCGGTCTACTACAAATTACATAATTTTTAAATTTTATATCGTTCGGTAAGATATATTTTATTAGTGTCAATCTGTTCTTAGCACAACTTACTATCATTTCAATATTTCTCTCAGCAAAAGCTGTTCCCTGAATATTAATGCCTAAATCCTTAATTTCTTGCTAAAGTTTAATCTCAAAAGCATCATTAATCAAAGCATCATGAAAATAAACATAATTAAATTCTGTTCTATTACTTATTTTTAAATCTCTCGTCTTTTTACTGTTTATTCTCTGCCCAAAGTTGTCGAAACCAGAGAAGTGAGTTGCTGTTCGAAGGCTCAGATTGTCTTGTTGAAGATCTGCGTCAACATCGTAATGGCTGGCACACGTAGAAGTCAGATTAATAAATTATCAATTACATTGGACTAGTTGTGCAACACCGAGAAGATTGGCGTGACTGAAGTACAAATGAATAGGTGACAGCGTTATAAACATAAGTCGGAAGTTGTCAAAAAGTCAAGTAGGGAGAGCGACAGCAATCACACATGGTGAGCAGAGCGGAAATGTCAAGTGTGTGTGATGATGCATGGTAAATGAAACGTGCTTATATTCTAATGCAAACGTAAGGTCGCACGCCATTGGTTAATGGCAAACTTTTCTTGTTTCAATTGGTTCCGCGTAATGAAATTTGAATTTCATCTAGGCAATATGTCGTCAAATAAATCTGAGCGTTACAACATTTTGCGCTTTTTCAAGGGTCCAGAGAATGAAATTTTGAATTTATTTTTATCAAAATGTCAGCAAATTAATTTGAGCCGTTACATACGAATGTAACGGCTCAGTTCTATTTGCCGATATGCTGCCTAAATGAAATGAAATTTTCATTTACGCGGTACCAATTAAAACAAGTGAAATTTGTCGTTAACCAATGGCGTGCGACCTTGCCTTGCACAAGTATATGAGCAAGGTGCATTTACCATGCATAATCATACACGCTTGATATTTCAGTCCTCTCTCTACTTGACAGTTGGCCTACATAGATTTCTGGACTTCCGTTTATCACGGTGTGTCACATAGTCACTTGTACTTTGGTCACGCCAATCTTCTTGTTGCTGTACAACTAGTCATAAGAAATCAAATATCTATTAATCAGATTTCTATGTGTGGCAGCCACCTCGGCGTTGCGGCATATCTTCAAAAAAACAAGTCTGAGCCTTCACATAACAACTCATCTCTATGGTGCATTCACATGAAGGAACACCAACAAATCAACCAGAGCCGGCCTCAAGTGTCTAGGAGCATTTCTAAACACTGCAACGCTACCGTTAACTCCGGGCTGCAAGTAAATGCTGTGTGACGTTACAAATTAGTTAAAGGCCCTAGAAAATGAGAATTAGTTCCAGTTGGTGGCCATTATTAGTGCCACAATTGCGTTCAGCAGCAAATGCCGAGAAAGTTAGGTTGTGTTGTAGTGTCTAAAGGTTCTTCTAGACACTTGAGAGCAGCTCTGGTTGATTGGGTGGTATTCCTTCTTTATGTCGTCAAAACCAGAGAGGTGAGTTGTTGTGTGAAACCATAGAAATGTCTTGTTGAAGATATGCGAAAAAAACCGTGGATTCTGGCACGCGTAGAGGTCCAATAAATAGATAATCTATTCGTATGACTAGTTGTGCTGCAACAGGATTATCATAACTGGAATCCAAGAGATTAGGTGACAGATTGTGACGCAAGTCCAGAATTCAGCGTAGGTAAACAGTCAATATGACGTGAGACAACAAGCACACGTAGAGCACAGAAGGAGATAACAAACGTTCTAATGACAAACATGGTAAATGCATCGTGCTAATATAGTTTTGAAAACGAAAACCCGCACGCCATTGGTTAACGGAAAATTTGGCTTGTTTTAATTGTTGCCGCTTAAAATAAATTTGAATTTCATTTAGACAATATGTTGACGTGTTTTTCTGATGCGTTAAACTACCAAACTATCTCGGCATTTGCCGGAGAACACCAATCCCATACCTAATGATGGTCACACACAGTAACTGTTTTCCATTATCTACGGCCTTTTACTATTTTGTAACGTCGAACGGCATTTACTTTATGACAACTCATGAACAATTCGCCGACATTATGCGTAAATGAAATTCAAATTTAATTTACGCGGCACCAATTAAAACAAGCATAATTGGCTGTTAACCAATGGCGTGTGAGTCAATATACATTTTTGATTTCTTGTCATACTTACATTTCACCTACGCTGATTTCTGGACTTGCTTCACACAGAGAGTCATCCAGTCATGCCAATCTTGTCGCTGCACAACTAGTGAGATGGAGCAACATCTAATTATTGTACCTTTACCTATGCCAGTCACCACAGTGTTGCCACAGATCTTCAACGTGACAATACTCAGCATTCACTCAGTCTCTCGTCGCTGATGTCAACACCACAACAGAAGGAACAACAGACAATCAACCAGAACCGGTCTCATGTGTCTAGGAGTATTTCTGGACACTAGAACATTAACTAACTTTCTCATAATTTAAATACTGTTTGTTGCAGTGAACTAAAATATATGCAAGTATTTATTAGGTGTTCCGAACCCAATAACAAATTACTTCATTTCTGACCGGAAGGATAAAAAAATACAGCATTAACAGTAAATATAATCTCATGCACATTCGTTAAATGCTTACTGGCGACTATTCAATAGGAGCCGGTATTGCGCCCTTTAACCACTATATATTTTGGTGAAATGTGGAATAATAGTACGATACAATCTACTAGACGAATGTGTAAACCTGCAGTAGTGAAGCAAACATCGTATAGTTTCGACAATACGACATCAACGCTAACTCACTCTATATAATATATATACCGAGTCCGTAAAGGATACTAACACTATGGCTATTGTGTTAGTAACCGATAGCAACATTATAGTACCGAAAAGGTACGTGGTACTAACACTATGGTTTCCGAGTCAGTACATGGTCCCAACATGATAGATATCAATTTATGCTATAGTTCACCAAAATTGAGAATCACAAATATTTCTAAACACCTGTTTCTCCAGTAAATCCAATCACTCTGGCCTTCATCGATAACAGTTTCCTGTACAAAACAAATGTACATGAGATTATACTTTCTGTTCATGCTGTCTTTGGTTTATCCTTCTGGTCACAAATGAACTAATCTGTTACTGGGTTCGTAGCACCTAATACATACTTGCATATATATTATTGCTCCTAAACAAACATTATTTAACTGTTATATATTAAATTGAATGATGTCATGCTTACCGCGAAATGTGATAGCTGATATCGATCAAGGCCAGGGTGTATGGATATACTGGAGTAACAGGTGTTCAAAAATAGGTTTAATTCTCAATTTCGGTGAATTATAGCATAAATCGATATCCATTATGTAGGTACCAGGTACTGACTTGGAGACTATAGTGTTAGTACCATGTACCTTTCGGTATTATTATTTTGATATCGGTTTCTAACACAATAGTCAAGTAAAGTTAGTAATTTTAACAGACTGGTATATATATATATATATATATATATATATATATATATATATATATATATATATATATATATATATATATATATATATATATATATATATATATATATATATATTATAGAGTGAGTTAGCGTTGAAGTCGCATTGTCGTAGACTATATGATGTTAGCTTCACTATTGCAGGTTTACACATTCGTCTAGGAGATTGTACCGTCCTATTATTCCACATTCTTCGACCAAATATATAGTGGTTAAAGGGCGTAATACCGGCTCCTACTGATGAGTCGCCAGTAAGTACGAAACGAATGTGCATGAGATTATACTTTCCGTTCATGCAGCCTTTGGTTTATCCTCCTGGTCACAACTGAACTAATTTGTTATTAGGTTCGAACACCTAATACATACTTTCACGGAAATTCTCGGAGCACACAAATCTTGTCCTAATAAAGGCCAACAACAGTACTAACTTTCATCCGTTTTGGCACATCAAAACCTTGTAAACTTTGTACGATATTTACTTGAAACTGCGGCGTTTACAACGTGATATTCTGCGAGAATGTCAAATTCTGTATTATTTTAACTGTTCTGGGTTTACGAAGAGTCCAAACTCTTTAAAAATCATGCAAATTTGAAACATTTAGCAATTGAAAACGCAGAATTCTTTACTTTGTCATTTTAGTTTGTATTCATAACTAATTTATTTTTTATTACGAGTCATGATATTTTGTTTGGACTGTTTCCTTTAATACTAGATTATTTATTCGAAGTAAACAATAAATATATTAGTATATTTATAATTATCATTTTCATGCCTGTTCTTACCAGTCGTGTAGCTCGAACATGTCTTCGCTCATTTAATATAATGTTTAAGAGAGAGATGTTCCTTTCTGGTAATAATTACTCCATTTATATAAGAAAATCTTCTACATGGTGGATTCGAATGGCAAGACCCTAAATCACCTAGTGATGTGTAAATTCTTTATGGATATTTTTAGCGTTGACATTACTTACATTGACAGGGGAGGTAATAAAATTCCTATTAAAGGAAAGATTGGAGACAATGTTATGTATCTTGCTCATCGACATGGCATTGAAATTGAAGGTGCTTGTGAAGCATCTCTTGCTTGTTCGACATGTCATGTTTACGTTGACCCTGTATACTTTGATAAGCTACCTAGTGCCTGCGAAGAAGAAGAGGACATGCTAGATATGGCTGTTTTTCTGAAGGAAAATTCTAGACTCAGTAAGGAGTATTAATTTTCCAGCTATCTTTATGTTTTTCCAAGTAATAATTCTCTCATGATCTGTTTTACTTAATCATTTCGCGTTTCCGTTTATTTCCTATATATCTTTTCTATTAATACATTTCTCCACATACATGAAAAAACAACGATATTTAGAGTACACATTTGGGGTTATAATTCTATTAGTTTAGTCCATTTAGTCTTTCTCACCTTTTATCTGGCACACTGTTATTATTATTGATAGAACATAGTTAGTCACTGTTTCACTCAACAATGCATAGTTGTACTTATGATTTTTATCTTGATATTTTCAATTGTCGGGCCAGTTGGCCATGGTTGCCACATAAAAAATTATTATTGATATGAGTTCCTAATTGATTAAAATAACAAGTCTACGAAATGGCTAAACGTGTTCTGCTCAATCTTATATACTATAATTTGAATTGGATTTGCTTCATTTTGTTCTATGCATAATCTGCTTCTGGAATATTTTACACACAAGTTCACAAATAGTGAATGTGATTCGGCTTTGTTGAATTATATGTTGGCAACACAAGACGTTTGGCCCGACAGATCAAAAAGTAGGATTATGTATGAGTGATAATGATAACGGTGGAATAGAAGTGCTTTCAGAAGCTTTGTATCTTTTTCTTATGTAAATAAATTAAGTTCGTAGAGATTTGGAATCTGAAAATCATATCCGTCGGCATCATTTAAAAACTTCAGCTGTAAGTATCTAACGTCTTATTTCTGCAAAGCTTTCGCGTGAGGAAACATAATTGGCTTTCGGTAAATAGTGAAGAGAAGCGCAGTATAGGGAACGGCAAAATTTCATCATCGTGTCCTGTTGAGTTACAATTGGTGTTGCTTAAATAGAATTGAAATTATGACACACCAATAACTAATTGTGAGCAGTAGTCATGAGGGTAACCGTTGGGGATGCACAAAGTCATATACGTATTGCCTAGGCTTGAGTCAAAATGAACAGAGACTTAACTTCGCGAAAGGCCTATGAGTATGGTAGAAATATTCATATCGACTACCAAATGTATTACGGATATTCAAGAAACAGTTAGTGTTGCCTCCTAAGAATTTATTACGGAGGGGAATTTTAACCGTCTTCTTTTACTTTGTCTCCAAGGGTCGTGCTTTTGGTACCTTAAGGGCATGGTTGAATTGAATAGAGAAATTTCACTTAGGCGTGACGTAGAAATGACGGATGAGAGAAATTCGACAGTGGAAGGCAAGTTGAGATTTCGTGAATAACGGAGATAACACTTAAGTGGTGTCTGAACCATAGAAGTATGAAATTAGCATAGTCGATGCACTCGATGGTTCTGACCATGATGGGTGATAGACTTCATTAATTGAGAAGCTGTTCGACAGCAAGAGAGGAAGCCAAAGCGAGGAGTGGTTAAATCTCTTCTCAGGGTACTTTAACTGATCGACTAAACATACGTGGAGCATATAAAATAACAAATCTTTCTCCTCACGACGATTCCATTTCGTTTCGGTTATATTTCCAGCTATATACTGTTCATATTTTTCCGTCACGTCGGTGACGGTTCTATTCCTGGCATTCATAAAACGAAAAGAAAGAGTAGTTCAATAAATAAACAATTAATTTTAAATAGTTTGTCTCTAGCGCTTGTGTATGTGTTCGATAAATTAAAAACAGTATTTGCTGCTTTCTGATGTTACGTTAATTTATCTGTTAAAGATAGTTAGTAAGCTTACTTTTTGGATTCACAAATTGCGATTTATTGAAGCATTTCCATCTATACGATTACTACATATTTTGCTTGGAGATCATATTGCGTGATGTTTTCTAGTCTGGGTTACATAGAAAAATTGATCAATCAGTAGCACTATCCGTAGCGATCAGTGATGGTGTGAGACTCACTGAAAGATTGCGAAACCAAGGCTTTTTTGGATTGTTTCTAACAGTTCCACCGGGGAGTGTTGCTTTCCCCAACTACTCTAATGTGTGCTTTTATAGTCCATTAATGTGTACAAACTTCCATAGGAAATATTGACAATAGCTGTATTTGGTGGCATTTTGTACCTTATTTTTAAGTATAATGACACAATATGAATATACCATAGTGGATGTTTCTAAAAGGTAGATTTCGTTATATTTTGTGTTGGCTTTTAATATGAATTCATGATTTCATTATTGAGATTTATCGTTTAGCTGTCTAACAATTCTTTTTTTTTTTAATTTTAGGCTGTCAAATTGTGCTCAGTAAGGATTTGAACGGAATGCATGTCACTCTGCCAAAAGCTACAAGGAATTTCTATGTTGACGGTCATACACCTAAACCTCATTGAACAGCATTGTATCATTTTTATATCTTATTTAATTACATTTTTTTCTTTTAGTCTCCTTGTTTTTATTGCTATGCATTTTGGAACTGTTTAGGTGGTTTCGTTTGAGAAAAGCGTTTTCATAACAAAATGGTGATTCACCTAAGATTAATTTATTTTATCAAAAATTCCTTATTTTTTTTATTTTCTGGCTTAAATTTATTTTGCACCGGCTTATTAAGGAGTGAGTCACATTCAACATGGAAATAGAGAATAAATCAGCGTTCTTTTAAAACCTGTTGTGATGATATCTATTGTCAACTGACAAATATCCAACATTAAGCGTGCTATAATAATAATAATACATTTATTTAGCATCAAAGGCCAACTGGCCCGACCATTGAAATAAAAAATCAAGGGTAGGATATGTGGAGGTGAGTGGAATTGTGACTAGCAAAGTATTTAATAGCAGGGGGGGTTGGGGAAGGGAAAAGTTATCATTAACATCAAGATAGTTCAATCTGGTGAAAAATAAATAGAAAAGAAGTTCCATTTGACTATAAAAGATAAATTGGAGATAGTCCATGAAGTATCAGAGCTTCTAGGTGAATATGAGATCGAAAAAAAAGATGGCGGAGGTAGACGTCGACCGATGGAGTCCATTTTCGTGGAAATTGAGTTGATGGAGCAAAGCATGGACATGGATGGAATCTGCAGAATTGAAGCGAGCGAGTCTTGCAGGGGTCGCAGGCATCCGTAGAACGTGGTTGTGATTGAAGGAAGACCAGGGGGAGTCGATGTCCGAAGCGAACCGTTGGTGGATCGGTAGGGCTGTTGGGTTTCCGGTCCTCCTCTGAAACAAGAAAGAAAAGAATTGGATGAGCAAAACGTAGTAAAGTATCCACAACGTGGATATGATGGGGTCAGGAATGGGCTGAGAAGTGGTATCAGTGAATCTAGAAGAAAAGATTAAGACCAGAGAGGTAAAGTGGAAGATTAGATGACTGCCTGAGGGATTTCGCCCTCCGAAGTTAGTAAAGAGAATAGCCTGGGGTGGAGTAAATGTTATGGATTGAGAAGGAACCAGTTTCGTTTCCAGTCGGTCGTATCACAAAGAAGTTTGTTGAAGAAGTACTGATGGGCTGCCTTTTTGAATTCGTGCTGGGGTAGGAGCTTTATGTCTGTGGGAAGAGCGTTGAAGACAGTGGCTTTGGAGAAGAGATAGATTTTTTTTAAATATTGTGGGGGTATGGTTAGCTTGGATAGAAGAGTTACTAGAGCGTGTGGCGTAGTGGTGACTTGGGTGGGCAAAGTTGGAGAGTGGTAAGCAAGTTGTGATCTTATGGATAAAAGAAATGACTCGAAGGTGACGGGTGAACCAAAGCGGAAGAAGGTTTGCTAGGAGTAGGCGTTCCCTATAGTTTTGGCATTTCGGGAAGACTCGCTTTAGAAATCTGGAGGATACCTGTTCAATAGTATACGAGGAGGCGAGGGTGAGAGGACAGTAGAATTCGCTGGCGTAGGAAATGAGGGGCAGAACGTAGACCTTGAATAATGTGAGTTGGAGAGTGGGGTTGTTAGTCTTAAAACAGATCAGACGGGCCCATTTGAAGAGTTTGGAAGTAGTGTGTGTAAGGTGTAGGGAGAAGTCTAGGGATTTTGAGAAGTGAATGCCAAGATGTTTGGCCGAATCTATTATTTCTATATCAAGGGGTAGTTGGCAACCGGGATAGAGCAGAATGGATCAGAGCAGAGTTTCATTAGGCGAGTTTTGGTGGGATTTAGTTTGAGGCCGATTCTGCTGAGCTGCGAGTGGAGCGAGGATAGGAGCTCCGATATAAGAGATAAGGAGGGGTTGGATGTTTTGGAGTTGCTGAATACGATAACCATGTCATCCGCATATTTGAACAGCTTGAAAAGGTTGTCTTCAACCTGTATGTGCGCGAGCGTAAGGTTGAAGAGAATGGGACCAAGTACGGAGCCCTGGGGAACACCGGATCGGATATGGGCTGGCCTCGAGTGGCTACTGCCAACTTTTACTGTCGCATATCGGTTTCGGAGATAGTAACTGATAAGATTGAGAACGTTGCCGCAAATACCGCTTCTCAGTAAGGCGGATTCGATTGCTGAAAATGACAGCGAGTCAAAAGCCTTGGATATATCTAGGAATAAGAGAGTGCACTGAAGCCCTTTAGAGAAGGAGGAGTAGCAATGATCGAGAACACTAGCTAAGTTGGTGGAAGAGGAGCGGCTATTCAAAAAGCCATGTTGATCATCGAGGAGATAGAAGTTTACATGAGACTTAATGAAGGGGTAGATTAGGTTGTATAAGATCCTGTCGAAGATTTTGGTGAAAGAAGGGACGATAGTAATGGGGCGGAGATCTTTAAATGATGAGATCGAAGAAGTGCCATTTTTAGGGATAGGAGAGATCGTCGAATTAAGCCAGTCCGGGGGAAGGTAGGTGGTTTCTATACAATGATTAATAACATCTGCAATCATAGAGAAGACGTTCCAGCCTAGAAGAGCAATCATACTGACCGAGACACCGTATTGATCAAATTGGTGTTTAGATTTAATTGTCTTTAATTGCTTGGGCGACGGAAGCCGGAGAGACGTGGAACCAGCGTAGGTTCTCGGTGTCTCCGTTGTCTAACATCTCAACAAGCGGAGTGGGAGTGGAAAAGGAGACGAGAAGGTGAGTCAGATAATCATTGGCGAAGCAGGGGTCGTCTGACTGAGAGAAGTTGATATACGAGGTTTTGGGCTTTTGCAGCAATTGGTGTTTGATGATAGCGAACTTTGCCCGGGGGTTAGGAGCTGAGCGGATGCCTTTTTCGATGTGGAGCGCTTGTTTGTTGATAGCCTGTTTAATGAGCCCATCGATGCGTCTCAGAGCGAGGGCGCGGGCAAGTGACGATGTGCGTAGACGAGAGTTGCGTGCGAGGTTGTCACGTGCCTTAAACAGAGCGTTCAACTTATTCGTCGAGTATACGTGTTAAATAGAGGTGGCGGAGTTATAGTGGGAGGATAAGATGTTATGGACTTCGGAAAAGCACGAGGAGAGATTGTTTGGGAGAAAGAGGTCTCTCCAGTTGACAGCGTCACAGAGTCGGCGGAACTCTTCCCAGTTGGTGAATCGCCTGAACAATTGGGTGTCTTCTCGAGGGGTGAAGGATAAGAGAGATGAGAGGAAGGATACCTGACAGTGATCGAGATTAGGGAAGATCTCCCGAGAGTGAACATCGGTCACCTCGTTATTGGAGAGTACACAATCCAGTTGGTTGTTCCCTCGGGTAGGAAAATGCACAAATTGGAGTAACAGGTTGTCCGCGAAGAGTCGAAGCAGTGGGTGACTTTCCGAAGCTAGATTATGCCAATTAGCCATGGGGAGGTTGAGATCACCCACAACGACGTACCGATCGGAGTGTAAAGAGAAAAAAGTAGATAGAAGTTGGGCCCCGCGAGTATCGTCGATGAGTGAGATATTAGGGGGTCTGTAGACAACACAGGTAGATATGCTTTGGTTATGGATTTGTAGCTGAAACGAGAAAAATTCCAATCCTTGAGAGTTCGATGTCGACAAGCGTTTGGGCATAAGAAGGGATCGGACATAGGCAGCTAGTCCGCCCCCACGACCGACAGTTCTGTCACTACGAAGGAACGTGTATCCGTGAATGAGGAAAAGATCATCACAGTGGATGGAAGGGGACAACCAAGTCTCAACAAGAACGCATATGTCTATCTCGTTAGAGGATAGAAAAGCTCGCAGTTGATTGATTTTAGGCGTAAGTGACCTGCAATTGATGAGAATTGCTGAGAGTGCTCTGAGAGAGGGATGGTTAGATCGGGGAGGAGAAGCGTGCGGGGGCTTTCCGCTGGCGGGCGGGGCGAGATCTAGGGCTGATGAGGGTGACAGACCGCTCGTTGACAAGGATAGAGTGGTCAGCGTCGATTTGGATTTCTTTTGTCCCGCGTTTATCAGGTGGGTGAGGTAATTGGAGGGTTTGAAAGCAAAAGGGGGCGAGATATCTAGGCTCGAGGGGGTACTCGGATGCTGCGTTGATGGGGTGAGCAGGTACAGAGGCAGATCAGGGGCTGGGACGCAACAGTCCAGGGTGGGGTCGATGATGGTTTCAGTAGAGGGAGTCGAAGTTGATGGGGCTGGGTCGAAGTCCCGTTTGGTCTTAGAAGACTTACGTTTATTCGGTCTCTGGGTCAGAGTATCCGTCACAAAAGTGACTTGTCTTGGGGGTGTGGAACTGACGGACGAACTTGGGGTAGAAGTTGCGTTATTAGGAGGATTAGCGCGGCGTGGTTGGCCGCGACGACGTGGTAAAGCTTGGGATTGTGGGGGAGGGGGGACTGGTTGCGGAGTAAGGGCTAAAAGTGAAAGGAAGGCCTTCAAATCGGGAAGGTATCAGTAGGGGTGGAGTGGAGGAAGGCGCATCGCCAAGGATTCCGCCATGAACTGAGCGGCTTTTCTTTGGATTGTTCCAGCCCGAAAAGACGTGATGAGCTGGAGGCGGAGGGGGTGTCGGGTTTATGGGTTTGGGCTTTCTCTAAAGTCCTCTGTAGTAGCGTGTAATCTCGCTTTAGTTTGACTTTCCCGGATGTTAAGATGGGCGAGTGCAGTTTGAGATGACGAACCTCACCGTCAGACACTCTTTTGTGCGAGGAGAGAATAAAGGCTTGACCCTTTCCCGAGGAGATCTCTTTAAGGTGGCTAAAGTTATCCCCTATTTGACTGATGAGATCTGAGGCCAGATCGTCCTTTGAGAGTGGGGAGCGCGGAGACCAAAGAAAGAGGTTTCTCTTGTTGTTATTTCGCAGGGCAACCTCCCTGGCTACCCCATTCAGAAACGCATCAGCTTGACGCAACAAATGGGGCTGGACAGTGAAGACTGAAGGGTTGCCTTTCAGTGCTCCAAGTAATCCAGTGATGTCCGCCATTTTCTGTTTGAGGTCAGTAATGTTGGAGATAAGCTTTTGGGTGAGGAACGGGGAGATGGGGGCTGGCGACGAAAGCTGGTTCATGGTGGAGTGAGATAGAAGAGCAGAAGTAACGTAGATTACGATAAACGAGAGGAAAAGAATGAGTATTGATGAGAGAAAAAGAATAGGTATTAAAATGCAGAAATAAATTGGAAAATCGGGTGAGCTAGGAATAGATCCTTGATAACTGATGGTAAATTACAAAAAAATGTGTAGGTAGATTCCTGGTGTATCCTAGAGATGAAATCAGACAAAAAAATCCCGAGAATCTGAAAATAAAAACAAAATGAAACCCGATATCCTTCGAAATTAGAGAAAGTGTTGAAAACCGCAAGCACGCTCTCTCCGGTCGTTGCGTTCCACCCGACAAAATGATTAACGTGTTGAATATAATAATTAAAGTTGTAATGAATTCGGTTTTTGAACAAACTTTTAACTTTTTATACGAATAATTTTTCAAAAATTTTGATTTCCTTTTCGTTCTTTATTAAAATATTAGTCTTCAATTTTTGTTACTTCGCAAATACTATAATTGCGTCTTTCTATGTGAGATCCAAGAAAATCTTTTTATTGTATAATGAAATTAATCACGTGGATTCTGCGAATGTTATCTACCAGACCGTTTTCCCGCTAATTAAATTCGCAACATGATGTTTTTATTTATGCACTAATTCAAATTTGACCTCATGGATATGACGGAGTCACCATAAAAAAGAAGCGTAATGATATGTAATGCAGCGTTTCATGCTTTCTTGTAACTCCTCAGTAGGGGTCTGCACTATGCCCCATACCTCACATATATATTTGGCCAATAGACGAAGGATTGTTGGACGGTGTAATCCTCTATAAGTTTGTGTTGTAAGCCAGTAGTAGAGTCGACTTCGTTTAGTCTTTAGAACTACGACTTAACAGATAACTCACTTTATATAATATTTTTCAAACCTGTAAACACGAAACACATTTGTGCATGGGATTACACCTATCTACACACTGCCTTTGAAATATATTTCCTATTCTATTTAAGATCATTTATTGCTAGGCACGCCATACCTTTTAAACCAACTACTTTGCTAATTTTTCGTAAACAAAACGTTTATCACAATTGTATTATTCCTTCTTTAATTCTATTTCAAAATTTTGTGTTCGAATATGTGAAACAATTAGTTTCATATATGAATTAATCAAACGTAATACATTGTACGGAAGTTCTTTTGCTCCATTTTATCACATGATTCTCTGGAGTAACTCAAATAATCATCGTATGGCATTCTGCTAGGTTAGCCCCATTGTAACACCAATGTACGACAATAGTGTTTCTGCTTATTGATTTCTAAAAATGTCCGTTTAAGGTAATTGTCTCCAAATAGTGAATTATATTCACATTTTCCTTTGTTAAATATGAAAATTGTTGAATTTGTCGGTTACATTATTCGCATGACACGCATAATACCAGTCTTATTTATTTCCGCAAAAATACGATTTGTGCGCTGGCAAGCGTGAATTCAATCTTTTTCCGCATTTGTTAAACAAAGGAGGCCCACAGGTACAGGGCCCATTGTGGATAATTTTGGATGCAGATTGCAGTGAAACGACCTTTTTCTCATTATGCAAGGGTGGGTGTAATCAAAACCATTTCAGTTGCAAAATATTTGAAAGCCATAGCATAGCGTAATCCTCCTTTTCATGATTCATTGCTTCTACATATATTGATATGCACAAATTTCTTATCTGCTGTGTAATTACTCGAAGTGAGTTCTATTACATCACTAGGTTAGCGATGCTTTATAAAATGTAGTGATCTACGGTTAATGATAAAATTATCAAACTATTCAAGAAAACCGATGGGCGAAACTGCAATGCTTTTATTCACAATGTCTTAAATAAATCTTCCACTTGTAAAGGGTAAATTACTGCTGAAATGAAAATATTGTGTTGTCAAAATTTTCTTAAAATTGTTTGTTATTTTTTTCGTTGTTTTTTAGCTGGCACATGTTCTTTTGCTGACTCAAGTGCTATATTTTGTAGCACTGAAGTAATGGCTAGTTTGCAGGCCTCTGCCTATATTTCTTTGCTTGAGTCTTCGAATATTCGTACAACTAGTGTTATTTCTATTTCTATATTTTCATTAGAGGTGTACAATTTTCTTTAATCATGTTCACAAAATAGCAAAACTGCCGAAAGTCTCACGTATTGACGCGTTTTGTCTAACTCTGATCATAATTAGAGAAGGGCCGCGAATTTAATAATGTGAATCAAATCGCATTGAATGTATATGTTATGGAGAGGAAATTTGATGAACATTACTTTCGTCAATCAACTGACCCTTATCAAATATACTTGATAGTAAGTAATGGTATCAATCACGTAACGTAGTTTTGTTATTGATTTATATCGGGATAAACGTCTTCTAAAAGACGAAATTGAAATTTCGTTGGATTTGATTTACATGAACCATTTAATAAATGACTTTCCTACAGAAGAGAATCTTTACATTTATTAGCTTAGGAACAGAGCGACTTGTTGGATAAAATTAAAGAAATAATTGAAATACCTCATGCTTGCATTTTTTTAAATTTTCTTATTTAAAATTTACCTATTATAGAAAACCTACTGAAGCACACATTCGGTTGTATAACACGTATATGTAACGAAAAGGAGAGATTAATGACAGAAATATCTAAATCAAGTGACCTCTGGTCGTGCATTTTGTTTTCTGAGCAAGGTCATGCCAAAAAGAATGGTTTCTTCCTTGATGACATCTGGAAAAGCAAGCCATCGGCTACAGAACGCGGTGGGTTATTGCACTCTTATTAGATGTATGCACACCTGCTGCATGAATAATGAAATTTACATGTACATACTGAGTGGTTATATTATACTTCTGTTAGAATATTGCGTCGGTGCGTAATATATACTATATATTATTTCTCAGAAACAAACAGTATCTAAGATGCGTAATTTTTTTCGGTTTTTGACTTATGATCTATGTTAAAAGTGGCACTAGCTGTAGTTCTCATCCATAACGATCAAGCGAGAATAATTCTGATATTAAAGCTGCGTAAAATCAGGCGCCCATATTGCACTATTATACCGTAAAGCAGGTGTTGGCGTGTTGAAATCTACCGATAGTCCAAGTTATTGCTATAATCAAGGTTGCGATCTTGATATAAACACCTGACCCATTAAGTACATACATTTGCCAGTATAACCTAAGATTTGTATAGTTTCGTAAAGGCAAATCATCCAGTTGACCTGTTTCGTCCTTATTTGGAACTCATCACATAATGGCCAGATTTTGCCGCGGACAGGGCTCGAAACTTGTCACATCTGCTTCGGAATATCTTGCTCTAACCATTTAGCCATCCTGTTGGACGCTACGCACAATTTTCAGTTATATGCTAACTAATGTTCGATTAATTATATAACATCACTTATTATTTAGGAGTTACTGTAGAAGTATAAACCATTTTTGCATTAGAGGTTTTACCTTTATGTTTATTTTTAATGGCTATGAAAACATTTTATAAGTAATTTAAACCTTCCAAAGAAAAAGTACCGTAATCAATATTAATAAAAATGATGAATTTACTTATTATTGCGAAATATATAAAAGGACGAAACCCGTCCAGTAAGCAAGTTTAGTATTTTTTAATGTTTATTTTATTCAACTAATATTTATTTTCTTTTCGCAATTGTTTTAATATGTATGTTTTGTTAACTTATGTGTGTGTGTGTGTGTCCGTATGCAACTTGGATCATTCTTTCTGTATTACTATGCATTGCTTTAAATCTGGTTTCTGTTCTATCGATTTATTGAGTTCTCATTAGGCTTTCGTATTTTGCAAGTGAGCGTTCTAATGTTTTTTCTTCGTATACCGTTTTTCTGTTCACATTGTTTATGATTTGTGTTGCCTCCCGGATAAGTTCGCAGAATGTACCTATTTCAGTAGTAATAGCTCATCTTATCGGGCGTGGTTAATAGTGATAATGTTGTCACTTTTTGTAGTTACTTCTATTTAAATTTCTTGCCAGCTTAAATAAATAGTCCTTTAAGTTAAGATTGTGTGCTTGCGAAAACACTCCTATTGCATCTAATTCGTCCTACAACATGGTCAAACTCCAGTTAGCATGTTGTATAATTTATATACGTGTGGCGAAAGCTGCAAACATGTTTTTTTTGCGACCTCATCGAAATTGTGCATTCTCTTTTTTTCGGTCTATTAAAATATATAAGATACAACTAAGGTGGCAGCCGCATATCTTATTTTCCATACCTTGTATGTGAATTTCGGTTTGATCCTTTTTAGTCAGTTTGCTATCGTGCTTTGCTGATGGTGTTGAAAGTTGGAAATGCGTTCGTACGTTCTACTTAAATTAGTTTTTATATGTTGTGAACTGTTTAGAAACATTGAAATTGGTAGTTATCTCAATCACCACCTGTGAACTAAATAATTAAATTAATTGAATGGCTGTTGATGCTGGTTTGGCGGATGGTTGCGTCTGATTGAATCCTCTAATATTGCTTGTGTTATATTTAATTTGTAGCAGGTAGTGGAAATTTGAATTATACAGTTAGGGTCCTTGTTGTTCTATGTAATATGCTTTGTCTCTTTTTTTAAAAATATTACGTTTACTTTTTATGAGTCAGGGCCAAAAACGGCACTACGCATTGGCTGATTTATTTGACAACGCTAGGTCTTTTAAAATCTGTTTTTGTGATAAATTTTAGTGGAATCTGTTGACCAAATGCTTTTTCGTACGTAAAATATATGTGCTACTGCATACACCCACTCCCTTGAGATGAAAATGGTGATTTTATACATGCGACTTACAGAAAACCCGAACAACAATCCACTTCAACAGCATTCTTTTGAAATCTTAAAAGAAAAATTAACTAAACATTCTAGCAAACGGAGGCAGTAATATATGCGTTATAAGAAATATCGCGGAAAATCGAAGCTTCCTAAAGTAAATTTTTCTAATTACTATCCGGGACTGTTTATAGAACTGAACATCAGGCAACACCCGATTCACGTTGCAGAGGATACAAAAATATGTTTTATACAATTTTGAGCTAAAGACCATGAAAGGTAAAATTGATTATGATGATTGATAATGATATTTGGAAGATCTACTTTTTTTCATCCCAAAATCAGTAGACAAGACTGATACCATAAAACAAGCCAATGAATCTGATCAAGACATGAATATATCCTCGAGATCAAGGTAGGAAATACACTTCCCTTTTAGTAACGGATTTTGCATTAGTCGTTGATGGTTTATTTTTTCCATCTTATTTTGTCATCGAAATTATTTCTTGGCAACATCAAAATACCCAGCTGGTCGTCTTCTTTATGATGTGTGCTTCTTATTCTCACAGTGCATCAAAATTAACACATAAAACTAACAGTGTCTATAGATGACTTGATTTTTCATCATATTTTAGAGAACTATATTAATAAAGATGTATTTAAATCAGAAAACGTCAAATTTAAATGCTTATCAATAGACTGTGAACTTGAAATTCTATCAAATTTGTTAAAATAAATGCCATGGATTTCAAAAGGTGCTAGGAGAATTGGAAAAGTTAGATTTACATTATGAAACTGTTTCGTGATGGCTTGTGTTCTGAAAACCTTAAAACAGATATTTTTATTATAAACATATCAGTCTAACAAATTAACAAAACGAAAATAAATGAATGCGAAGAAAATTGTGGACATGCATCGATGACATTTTAAGACTCCAGAAATAATGAGATGCCCGCTAAATATGGAAACTATTGCCTATGTCGGATGTGACATATGAACAATATGTAAACAAGGTTAAAGTCAATGAACTTTGCAATATTAAGTGACCTAGAAGAACAAAACGAGCTACAAATGAACAGAAAAATTCTAAATATTACTTGATCTGCATTTTGACTAACGCAGTAATCATTACAGATGTTTTATTTCTCGGCTGCCTTAATCGACAGCCTTCTTCAGTTGGTCCATCCTCACGAGTTTTACCAAGAAAACCAATGAAGCAAGTGCGGTATTTCCTCTGGCCATATTATTTATACTTAAAACTAATCCTTCACATGTGTGTGTATTTCCGTAACTGTTATTAACAAGCCTATCCTAAGTACAACTTGAGTGGTTTGAATTGAAATTTAACACGTGCATTGGCCGTTCATATTTGTAAATTTATCATTTACAATGGCATGTGGTTATGACGAGTGCTTATGATTTATTGGTCTCCCCCAACCCAAAAATGTGAGGACAACCTAAGTTGCGTCATTTTACATGGAGTGTAAAAAAATAGTCTAACGTATGCAAATGGAAAATTTTTATTCAGCCACTCTAGTCTCACCTAGAACGTAACGGTTACGGAAATGCACCCACAAAACTATCTAGTGAAATTATGTATTAGGTTTGGCGAACCTAGTAACAAATTAGTTCAGTTGTGACCAGAATGATAAAACAAAAGCAGCATGAACGGAAAGTATAATCTCATGCACATTCGTTTCGTGCTTACTGGCGACTCATCAGTAGGAGCCGGTATTACGCCCTTTAACCACTATATATTTGGTAGAAGAATGTGGAATAATAGGACGGTACAATCTCCTAGACGAATGTGTAAACCTGTAATAGTGAAGCTAACATAATCTAAAGTCAACGACAATACGACTTCAATGCTAACTCACACTATATAATATATATACCGAGTCTGTAAAGGATACTAACACTATGGCTATTTTGTTAGTAACTGATACCTTTTTGAAATCGATGAATACCGGATACTAACACTATGGTTTCCGAGTCGGTACATGATACCAACCTGATGGATATAAATTTATGCTAAAGTTCACCCAAATTGAGAATTACAACAATTTCCGAACACCTGTTACTCCAGTTAAACCATACACTCTGGCCTTCATCGATATCAGTTATCACATTTCGCGGTAAGCATGACATCATTCAATTCAATATATTACAGTTAAATACTGTTTGTTGCGAAGAACTAATATATATGCAAGTATGTATTAGGTTTTGCGAACCGGTACTCATCGATTTAAAAAAGGTATCAGTTACTAACACAATAGCCATAGTGTTAGTATCCTTTACAGACTCAGTATATATATTATATAGTGTGAGTTAGCATTGAAGTCGTATTGTCGTTGACTTTAGATTATGTTAGCTTCACTATTACAGGTTTACACATTCGTCTAGGAGATTGTACCGTCCTATTATTCCA
>JAQBSW010009410.1:0-28891 GCA_029291075.1 Eudiplozoon nipponicum
TGTATTAGGTGTTGCGAACCCAGTAACAAATTAGTTCAATTATGACCAGAAGGATAAGCCAAAGACAATATGAAGATAAAGTATAATCCCGTGCACATTCGTTTCATGCTTACTGGCGACTCATCAGGAGCCGGTATTACGCCCTATAGGAAAATAGGACAGTACAATTTCCTTAATCTTTAGTAATGAAGCTGACACAATATAAAGTGTCGACAATGCGACTTCAACGTTAACACGCTCCATAATATATATATATATATATATATATATATATATATATATATATATATATATATATATATATATAGTAGTTACGTTGTTCGACGACTGGTTAAATACAATGGGATTGGTGTTTACTTCAAGCTCGCAAACTTGATTTAAAGAATTGCTACCACCACCCGCGCAATCAATTATTGTTTAATTGTATTGTCTATATATATATGTGTGTGGCGAAAGCTACAAACAGCTAATGTTCGTGACTGCATAGAAATTATGCTGCCGACATTTCCAGTCACGTACAATGTATGCAAGACTACTAGAGGTGAGAGCCGCATATCTAATTTTGCTTTCCATATATATGCAATGCGGTTTGATCCTCGCTAGTCAGTTTGCCGTCGTACTCTGATGATGATCATGGAAGGTCGAAACGCGTCAGTGCATTGCGGCTGGCGGTAGTTTTGTTATGTTGTTCGACGACTGGTTAAATACAATTGGATTGGTGTCTACTTCATGCTCGTACACTTGATTTAAAAAAAAGATTAGACAATGTTACTTAAATGCAGTACTCTAATCATATAAAATCAATGATACGACGCAGATCATGATTAGGGCTTCATTCATTCATAACTGCCCCGCTGCATCATGATCTAGTCAATCAGCCAGTTCTGTCCTACTGTACATTTACATACGCCTGTTTCAATATAGTAATTATATGTTACCTAGATGCTAATTTCGTTATTTATCATAAACAATAAAGTCTGTTGTTATACTACATTTTGGTTCATTCTTTTTTATCCTTAGACTATTTTATCCCAATTTGGCACCGAATTCCGATGTCGTATTATAATTTACAATGTCATTTACTATAATGGGGTACTTGGGCTCATATATATATATATATATATATATATATATATATATATATATATAGTCAATATAACTTAAAAGACTTAAGATATCAAAGGCTTTTAATGAAGTAGACCGACTTCTTCCCTATTTCGAAATCGTCAATTATTTGTTGCGACCGTGTCAAAATTAATTCTCATGAACCTTACTTAAGAACAATTATTAATAGTAATCATTATTAATTTAATTTTATTATTAAATAAATATTTATTTTATTGATTAATTTACAAATAAGAATGACGAAATTCCATATTCCACCGACAAAATGGGACAACCGCGACGTTAAATTGATGAACAATCTGCAATTGAAGAGTAGATGTTATACCAAAATGTTTGACTTTTGACGTGTATCTTGTCAATATGATAAAATATTACCCATGTAGCAAATTAGTGCTCCAAAATTATGAGGAAAAGATTAGAAAAATAAAGTCGATTGAATTTTTATTTATAATGTTTTATCAGTTTAATTTAAAGTTAAACGAAACCTAAGACATACAGCAATATAGAACAAAAAATAATTTTAAATATACGCGAAAACGCAGTTATAACATATGAATGGTGAGGAAAAATTTTACATTGGAAATTGTACTAGTTGTTCATGGCGCAAAATTTGAAATCAGCGGATTAAACATTTAACTCCGAAGATAATACTTTATGGCTGGCATCAAAACTGACGAGCGAGGACTCACAAAACAACAGACGATTCAGTTCATCGTACACGGGCTGGAGTTCTATTGAGGAAGAGGTAGCTAAATACAAACAAAAGGTTTTTGTTAAATTATAGAAGGAATTGTACAAATTTTGAAAGAAAGCATATTTTTAATGAAAAATAGATTTTGCATTTGGTAAATTGTTACGACCAACAAGCCGAAATGTAAAAATTTTTGCACTATGAATAAAGCATAATTTAAAGTTTTCTAAATGAACAAAAGGTAGTTAGTTGACAAGATCAATAAAATGTATAAATATGATATTCATTAGACTGATACTTGACCATGATTTTGTACTTATCGTTAAAATGCCAGCGGCAGTCTGAACTACCACAGCAGATTGCAAATAGTCCCACACCAGGTATTAGTCCAGTTCATAATGCTGTTTCAAATAATTAACAAGCACAGCCTGAAAATTTCATTCGCAGCAATTGACGGAATTTAAAATATTTCTACCAATAAACTAAATTTGACTAGCTTACAAATTTTGCTGTTCGACCGAATTTTGCAAAATTAAAATAATTCTTGTTTTGCATAAATAGAAGAAAATTTTCTGCATTATTTTCTTTATTCTAAATACTTCGATACTTGTTTCCTGGTTTCGTCTTTAGTTGTTCCCATCAAATCAAATAAAAAAATAAAAAATGCAGTGAGCAATTTCATTTGATCAGGTTTATTTATACATGATAAGTAATTCCGTTTCATTAGTCAGACGGACATCATTTATGCTTAAGTGTATTAATAAGCTCAATTAGTGATACGAAGGCGCGCAAAAATTCGAAATGAACCAAATTCATTGCTATTCAATCTTCTTATGCATGCATCGGACAACGAAGTTAGTGTTAGGCGTAAATTAAATAGTCTACATACTTTACTTTCACTTCTTAAGAGTTTACTTATTCCATCATTACAATTTGAAAGCGTGTTAAGATAGATAAATGTTAATGAAAAGGAATCTGCATAAGTTTTAAAATAAGGCAAGGACAACTTCCTAAGAGTGAGTTTGTGCACAGGAGTCGTTGTTAACCAACAAATTTAACGTAAATAAAGATAAAACACGAAATTACTATCTGTAAGAACGATCTCAGTAATATATTACGGAAAGGAAATAAATAGCACGAAAAGTGTGAGAAAACGTGTTACACGAATTAAAAGCATTACGTTTTCAAATAAAATAGGATAAAAGCGATGAAGGATTACTATTAAGGGATAATAATGCGGGTAATTTCAAACTTAATTATAAATAAATAAATTTACAGTCATGCATTAATAATCCTAATCCAACATTCTTTATCATTGACACAAGCTCGTTTCCAATTCTGATACGTCCAGTTGTCGGTTACCACGATTCTTAGATGCTATATTCCATGTGAGACAAGGTTTTTTTCTACTACTGTCATATCTCTTCGTAGTTTCAATAAATTCCATTGTTTGTTTTTATTTCAATTAATTAGTGAATTCGTTGGCAAAACGACGTAGATAGTTGCGCACACTATTTAGTTATGTTTATTGTGTATGACGTATTTGGTTGACATGCTAATATATATTTTATATGGTTTTATGCGAACGGCTCTTTCTATTCAACAGAGAAAATTATTTAATTTTAGCCGTAATAATTGAAAAGCCTTTCGGTGAACCCTTAACATTAATTTAGAATTATTATTATTAACACGATTTATACAGTGATGCTATATAAGCCAACAGTATGTTTTTATTAGTCTCTAAATCCTGTTTATTATGTCATCTTCGTGAAAACAGGAAAGTAACAATTTCAACCGGATGGGATGAATTTTATCTGTGGTGGAAAGAAATGGGTCTACAGTATAGAAGTCAGACTATAATATAGGTAAAACAGTTGAACAATCAATAAATGTGGGGTGGTAGTAACAATTCTCTAAATGAAGTTTGCGAACTTGAATTAAACATCAATCCCACTGTATTTATCGAATCGCCGATAAACATAGAAAAACTATCGTCATGAAAACGCACTAACGGGTTTCTACCTTCCATGTTCATCATCAGAGCACGATGACACACTGACTAGCGAGGATTAAACCGCAATTTTATATAAGGAAAGAAAATTTAGATATGCGTCTCTCAAACCCCAGTAGTCTAGCATACATTGTATTTTACTGGAAATTTCGGAAATGGTAGACTATTTAAATCAAGGTAGTAAACTTGATATAAACGTATATCACATTATACATAGATTTGGTAGTATAACATATAGAAAAATTAATCCAGTAGATACGTTAAGTTCTTATTAGAAACTCTGGAAGCACAGTCCGGAAATTTTGCTGAGAACAGGGTTCGAACCTAGACACGTAAGCTTTGAAGTATGTGATTTCATCCACCGCACCACTTTGCCGCATACTACAGACAAATTTCAGTTATATACTAGTTTGTTTGCGGCTAACCTTTCCTCCACGTGGAGCCTATGTGGCTTCCCTTCAGACCTAAAGTTCCAATTAGCCACCACCAAGTATAGAAGTCACCACGCTACCTGTGGAAGTGGAGCTTAGTTAAACAATCATTGATTTAATGGGTGGTCAAAACAATTACATAAAACAAGGTAGCGAGTTTGTTATGAATATCAAAACCATTGCATAAACATCAATCAAAGGCAGAGTGTATAGATTTACTGGAGTAACAGGCGTTTAGATGTAATTGTAGTTCCCAATTTTGGCGAAATTTAGCTTATCTGGAAATCCATTGTGTTGGTAACATCTATTAACATGACATCCAGTATTGGTACTATGTATCTGTGTGGCAAACAGTGTTAGTTCAGCAACCATTGTGTAGGTACCCTTTACAGGCTCGGTATATATTACATATAGTGAGTTGGCTTTGAAGTCGCATTGTCGAAGACTTTATATGAAGTTAGCTTCACTACTGCTGGTATACAAATTCGTATAGGAGATTGTACCGTCCAATTGTCCCACATTCCTCACCAAAATATATAGTGAGTATAGGGCGTAATACCGGCTCCTACTGATGAGTCGCCAGTAAGCACGAAACGAATGTGCACATGAGATTATACCTTCCGTTCATGCTGACTTTGGTTTATCCTTCTGGTCCTATTTGAACTAATTTGTTACTAGGTGCGCAACACCTAATACAAAATTGCATATATATTAGTTCTCCGCAGCAAGCATTATCTAATTACATATAAATTTGTCAGTATCAACTAAGTATTGTATAAGGTGGCAAAGGGAATGCATTGAGTAGTCCGATTTCGTCCTTATTTCAAATACTATGGTTATTGTAGATTTTCACAGTCTCATACGAACATTTCCATTTGAAAATGAAAACTAATTGTCTGTAGAGTGTGTATTTTCTATTTCATTAAATTTGCAAAAGTATTAATACAATTCTCCAACTTACGCATTTTGTTGGCATTTCCTTGCATTTCGGAGGTCCTGGAATCAGAAATTTAAATAAAACAAAAATAATTACCAAAGCACATAGCTGTAAAACACGTTTTACTGAAAAATATCTAATTAACCTGTCCTATCGTAATAAAGCATCTTGACTGTAAATGCAAGATTCACCTCGATTAGCTTGATCAATTTTTTACTCCTAGATAAGATTACAGAAATTATTTAGCTTTCACTACTCTAGTTCCCGTTACAGGTGAACTACACTTCCTTCTCGCCCAAATACTTATAATACGGCTAAAATATTGGCTCATTTTCTTTTATCAATTTTTAATGCTTCCACATGACAAATGTCATAAAAGAATAGTCGAGTTTTACGAGATCAGGTGGTCAAGCAACATACGTGTTAGTGCCCGTTAGTAGCGTCTAATGAGGCCGCTCCATTAAAAAATGTATAAAAGAATAAACTAACATTAAAAAGACGTGCAACAATTTTTTTTTCAATTTTGTTGTGTCACAAGATTATGCGTTTTATTCTGTTTCAGAAAAAATAGATTGGGGATTGTCATCATTTCTCCATAAACCATCCCCATACCAAAAAATAAAAAAATTATATAACAACTTCAATGAAATAAACTATTTCGGCAATTTTTTGCACCAACTAATTTATCTGACTTGAATGAACAGATATGAAGAGGCATAGATCCTGAAACTAACAACCATTTACTATTAAATACTGTTTGTTGCGAAGAGCTAATATATATGCAAGTATGAATTAGGTTTTGCGAACCTAGTAACAAATTAGTTCAGTTGTGACCAGAAGGATAAACCAAAGGCATGAAAGGAAAGTATAATCTCATACACATTCGTTTCGTGCTTACTGGCGACTCATCAGTAGGAGCCGGTATTACGCTCTTTAACCACAATATATTTGGTAGAAGAATGTGGAATAAACGCAGGAGATAGTACCGTCCTGCGAAGAATTTCTGTTTAATTCATGCCAGTCCTTGTTAGGACCCTTGGTGCGTTCCCGGTGTCAAAGTTGGTTATTGCTACATAGGCACATTTTCTTCTAGAGGCAGCACTGATAACCAGATCTAGCTACAACGACTGCTTCAATCAAACAATAATTGATGGCGCGAGTGGTGGTAGCAATTTTTAAAATCAAGCTTGCGAGCTTGAGGTAAACACCAACCCCATTGTATTTAACCAGTCGTGGAACAACATAACTGGCAGTAATTTTGTTATGTTTTTCGACGACTGGTTAAATATAATGGGATTGGTGTTTACTTCAAGCTCGCAAACTTGATTTTTTTAAAAGACTGCATCAGTCCCCAAGAAGAAGTCAAGACAAACAAGTAACGGTATAAATAATAGGATTTAGAGAAAATAACACATAATATTGCTAGATTATATAGCTTCATAGTATATTTTTTTGAAAATATTCCTCGATAAACGGTATTCAAATAAAAGCACACGAGTAAAATTTGACCGGCAAGGCAAAAGTTCAACATAAGAAAAATAACTAAATAGTCTCTTCCTAAAGTCCAAAGCTAGCACAGACAAACAAACTTAAACAGCCTATAGCGTCTATAGCATGGATGGTCTAAAACCAAACCATACAAACTTATAAATTAGCTTATTAAATCAAGATAAAATATATCTAAATTTATTTACACTAATGAGCTTGTGCAATCAAGGCTAATAAACATAAAAACTTATATAGTCAACGAAAGTTCAAAAAGAAAAGTACAAGCAACATATAAACATGAAAAGGATTAATCAGGAAATCAGTCCAATGTCTGCACAATTATTCGCTGTTTTAGCAAGACAGTGAACTATGTCGAGTTTCATTACTAATTGTTCCTATTCTCGGCTCAGATTGATGATACGCAGTAGTGTGCAGCTAAATCTAAACCAAAGCTCACTTCCACATGACCATCTATATAGGCCACCCTCGTTGGCTGTCACTGCGTAGGTCACCATTTAATTGTGGCAAAGCATGAAAGCAAATGACTAATTTAATGCTTCAAGAAATTTTCACATGCTGAGCGCACGCATCAAATCAGTTATTGGTAGATGTTATCTACTGTCTTGTTGAGTGAAAATACCAACCACCAGTGTAATGCTGATAGTCTACTTGCAATGAAGATTGTCAATTCTTCGCGAATGGCGTAATAGCTTCATCAGCCCGGTGCACAAACACAAACGACAACTGTCTTGTTGCTCCACTTCGAAACAAAGATACATCAGATAAATTCTTAACGGATGTTAATTAGTTTCACTGCTGCGTATACAACCGTAATACCACCACCGCCAGCGACGAAGAGTCATTACATAAACTCTGAATAGACGGATTATTAGCCTCAGCCGCAGCGTACAGAAATGCAAATACCACCACAAGGGTGTTGCCGTTAGTTTCTTCCCAACGAAGAGTCATTACATTACTTCTGAACAGACGAATTATTATCATCATTCGCCGTGTACATAAATACGAATACAAAACACCTGGGTTGATCCTTGTGTTTCATCTAAACCAAGATTAATCGTTAATTCTTAGCAAAAAATAAATACTCACAGCAACCAGCATCATAGTTTTATATATATATATATATATATATATATATATATATATATATATATATATATATATATATATATATATATATATATATATATATTTGTATATTAGGTGCTACGAACATAGTACAATTTAGTTCAAATACGAGAAGGATAAAAACAAAGTCGCAATTAACGAAAAATATGATCTCACGTGGACATTCGTTTCGTGATTACTGGCGACTCATCAGTATGAGCCGTAACTACGCCCCATATCCACAATATATTTTGTCAAGGAATGCGGGACAAATGGACATTACATATTGTATATATAGGGAGTTGGCTTAGAAGTCGCATTGTCGAAGCTTTTAATTAATTGAACTATATTACTGCTTTAATACACATTCGTATAGTAAATTGTACCGTCCAATTGCCCCACATTTCTTGGCCAAATATATAGTGGATATTGTAGCAGTATACAATTTTGAGACGGAGAACGCTCCAATGGTCCTATCTAAGGCTGACGTGAATACATAAAAAAGTCCTCGCAGAAGTGTACGCATTAAGATGAAGCAGTCAGGATAATGATGGAAGCTGCATTCGAGCCGCTGAAGTGAATACGAAATATAAATATTTGTATTTTTTTACTAAATGGACGTACTTTATGCGAGCAAACTCTTATAATCTATTGATCAAAAATACAGCATGTATCGAACAAATGACTTCTGACGGATTGGAGAACATAGTAAGATTGTTGTCTGCTTAAAAGCAAGGCGACATCAGCAATACAACTTCCTTGCATGTTTCACTGTATCACATCATATACAAACCAAACCTCGCAGCTACCTTTGCCCTACTAAGAAAAGTAAGTTACGAGAATGATTCTACTAGAAATCTGTAACAAGATCGCCACTGAACTTGATGTCAAATTCTGCCCATCATGTATCTAACAACAATTTGGCGCTGCATGAGACAACAGCATACGTAAAACGCGACCGGGCCAACGACTTTGATGGAGCCTTATTTGTTTATCTAACGAGGAACAATTCTTGGCAGATCCAAAAATACGTCTACGGATGTCATCAATGGTTATTCTTTGTTACTAACCAACATTTGCTACGCTTAATATTTGTAACGAAGAACTAAAATATATGCACTTGTGTGTTAGGTCTTGAGCACTTAGTAACAAATGAGTTCAAATATGACCTGAAGGATAAAACAAAGACTGCATGAAAGGATAATATAATCTCGTGCACATTCGTTTCGTGCTTACTGGCGACTTTTCAGTAGAAGTCGGTATTACGCCCTTTACCCACTATATATTTGCGTGAGGAATTTGGGAAAGTAGGACGAGACAATCTCCAACAAGAATGTGCAAACCTGCAGTAGTGAAACTAACTTCATAAAGTCTTCAAAAATGCAACTATAAAGTCAACTTACTATATACGATATATATATCAAGTCTATAAAAGTTACCCCCACTATGATTATTCTATCAATATCCGATACCAACATTAAGCTACCGAAAATTTACATGATACCAACTCAACGGATTTTAATATATGCTTAAGTTCACTAAAATTGATAATTACAACTATTTCTCAACACTTGTTACTCCAGCAAATCCAGAAAATCTGGCCGCGGTCGATATCAGTTATCAAATTTCGCGGTAATCATGACATCATTCAAATAAGTATATAAAACTTCGATACTGTTCGTGGCGGAGAACTAATATATATGCAATTGTGTATTAGGTGTTGCGCAACTTGTAACAAATTAGTTCAGATATGATCAGAAGGAAAGACTACAGAAAAAATGAACGGAAATTATAAGCTCCAAAGTATGGATGGGCGACATAGTGTTCTGTTACAGTCCAAAAATAACCATGAAACATACAACTTACACTGATTACATACTGTATCGGCAGTCGCGCAATATAAAAATTGTCGCCTTATCTGCTGAGCCACGCAGGGTGCATAAACAAAATTGGGCTACTGCAGGCAACTTTATCTCCGATTCTGCCTCCTTTCCTTCCCTTTCCTCTTCTCAATCTAACAATAACACTCTTTTAGATACTATGAATATGGTTGGTTTAGATCATATCACTGAGCCCAATATCAGGTTGCCAAATATCGAAAATGGTTCTAGTAGACGATCATTCATTAAAACTAGGTTAGGTTTTAACGTAGGCGCATTTAATGTGCGAACATTAAAACAACTTGGACAACAAGAATCTCTTGCACGTACGTTGGATAAATTAGAAATCGATATATATGCGTATCTGAAACCAGAATACAGGATCCTACGTGCATTACAGAACTGGTTGCACCATTCCTATCTACGCGTTATTGGCTTCGAACATCTGGTTCCACAGAGTTCTCTCAAGCCGGTAAATGGGGCGTTGGTATTTCCCTTAGCGCACGAGCTGAAGCTTGCTTAATTGAATGGATCCCTTTAAATAGTCGACTGTGTGCGGCACGTTTAAATACATCCACTAAAATCAATGCAAATAATTGAGTAGTACAACCTTCAGACGTAGTGTTAGACGTTGCGCTACATGACGTCCTCCAGCACCCGGACAACGGTGGACTCAAATAGATCATGTAGCAATTAGTTATAGATGGCGTGGTTGCATCCAGGATTGTCGTTCTTTTTGGAACACTTATGTCGACTCGGACCATGCACTTATCCGATGTAGATTTGCACTAAAATTTTCCGGGAAAATAATTAAGAATAAACCCCAAATTGATGTAGGTAAACTCGAACAACTGTCCTTCCGACAAAATTATGAAGATATTCTAAAGTCTAATCTAACTGGTCTGGATGGCGAAAATCCGAATTTACTTTGGTCCAAGATAAGTTCCACTATGCACAATGCAGGTACTAATGTATGTGGCATTGCAGGCCCCATAGAAATAATCATTGGCTCTCTGTAAAATCTCAGGAGATACTCGAAACAAGATGCCAAATTCCACCTGGCTCGACTCACAATAATACTCGTCGCAATATAAGACGCCAACTTAAGCGCAGTCTAAAAGTCGATCTCGAAAACTTTTGGACCAGAAAGACTAAAGAAATGGAAGTAGCTTTCGCGTTAGGAAATAGTCTCTGTAGCGTAAATTAAATTCAATTCAATTTACGCGGCACTAATGAGAAAAAAGCGAAACTTACCGTTAACCAATCAAGGCTATTTAAGCGCGGTGAATTTAACATGCAAGTCAGTTGTCTCGTTTGCCTTCTTCTATGCTTTTCTCCGACGTGCTGTCTGCTACCGTCAACTACACTTATTTTTGGGCTTTCTTCACACAAATTGGCAATTTCAGTCACGCCAATCTTGTTGCTGCATAACTGAAGAGACGAGCCAGTTATTGCAGAACTTCAACGAGTTTACTCAGCGGGATTTCAACGCCACAACCCAAGTAAACCAAATCTGGTCTCAAGTGTCTAGGAGTACTTCTGGACACTGCTACACTAACTGACCTTCTCGTCATTTGCGAGAGAACGCAAGACCGGCCCTGTCAAGGGCCCCCCAATAGTACTAACTTAGTCTTCCTGGCACTCTAACTGACTTTGTAACGTCGTACGGCATTTACTTGAAGCTGGGGCGTTCACAGTATAATTTAATCTATGTTCTCTCGGAATGAACTTATAAATGTCCACAATAAACATTCATAATTAGTATACGTATTTTATTTTCCTAAAAGATATATTGTGTAATGACCAAAGTTAACTGTCATTATAGAAATAAACACACGTACACCCATCAACGAACAAATACACTACTTCTTTAAAAGTACATACATAAAGAAACAGCTGCGAAATAATTCGATTAAACTATTCCAAAGCAGACGTGTCCAGGTTGGAGCCCCGTTCGCGGCCAGTTTTGGATAGTACGTAATGAGTTCCCAATTAGGACGATACCGTTTACTAGATGAATCGCCTTTTCTACATTATACAATTCTTATTTTGTATTGAAAACTGTGAGTATATAATGCGACAGATTTTTATATCAAAATTGCATCCTTGTTTTAATTAATTGTTATCACCCCCCATGCAACTTTTGTTCATATAAATATATTAATGTTCAATTCAATAACATGTTCCCAGGTAGCGTGGTGGTTAGTTTGAAATTTAGGTCTAAAGGTATGCTATATATGCTTCAACTAAAGTAAAGGCTAACCAAGAAACATTAGATAGTACATGACTGAAAAATGTGTGTAGTATGCGACAGGGTAGCTCAGGGGTTAGAGCAACATATTGCGAAGCAGACGTGCCCAGGTTCGAGGCCTGTCTGCGGCAAATTCTGGATAGTACGTGATGAGTTCCCAATGAAGACGAAACCGGTCTACTAGATGAATTTCCTTTTCTACATCATACAACTCTTAGCTTCTACCGTAAAATTTATTTATTTATGGGGCAAGTTTCTACATCAAGATCACATTCTTGATTTAATTAATTCGAATACAGGTTTAATTTTCTCTCTACGAGGTTATGTGAGCATACTTTTTATCACTAACTCATATTTAAAAATATATTAATAGAAGCAGTTTTGCAAAGTAAAAGAACATATGACGATGGATACTATTTATTAGACATTAAAACTTTGAATACATAAAATAAATGTTAATCTCATTAACTATTAGTCTGATTGAGTGTATTCGAATAACTTAATTAACTTAAGACAGTAAAGATCAATCAAATAAAGCCATGGTTACTATTATATCTTATTACACAATAGTACATAAATATGTGAATCTATTCAATGAATTTTTTATTATGTGTACTTTAATGTTCTCAAAAATACAGTGTAATACTCATAGGTAATTGTCTTCAAACAAATACAAACACACAGTGAAATATATAAACATTTATATTGTTCAATTGGACATATATAATCTTCTGTAAATTTTTAAATGATTCATGAAATTAAACTTCAGATTAGTATTATATTTTTTTATTGACCTAACTCATAAGTAAAAAATATTAATTGCTGTTTTTCCAAAGTTAAAAACATACAAAGCGATGGATACTAGTAAGTTTAGACCAAAAAGTTTAATGCATAAACTAAATGGTAAAAACATTAAATATTTATTTGATGAAATGTATTCACTAGAATTAATTAAGAAGTAACTCACACCCAAATAGACTAATGGAAACTAAAATTTACTATTAAACGATAGTGAATACAAACAAGATTCTAAAAATGAATAGACTACCATCCGCGTCCAATAATTTCACTTTGACCTGAAATTTTTCGGCGGAAATAATAAGCAAGCAAATAGCATAGCTACACAAATTAGCATTTTTGGTATCAAATTCATAGCACGTAGGCATCACAGGCATTTCAGAGATTCATGAATGAAATTTTACTGAAAAATCCATGTACCTGCTTTTACGCTGATGATTTAATAATAACCTCAGATGATTTTGACTAACATTTAATAGACATCAAATAGACTTCCGCTCGTATTGATCAGTTTGGTCTCGTGTTAAACATGGAAAAGGTGTACAGACACAAAACAAATGTGATTACTAGAAAACTCGATTAGGCGTGGCATTATAAATACCCTAGAAGACGAAGTCGAGGCTACCGGAAAGTCTCCCACACCAACGAGTAAAAAAGAGCTGCGTTGCCTTATTGGCATATTTAATTATTAATTATGCTAGCACAACTGACATGACATCTCCAAGGCCTGAAGTCGAATAAATCCAACTTGTCTGCGATGGAACGCAAACAACCAGCCAATAATTGAACAAATAAGAGCTGTTTGCGCAACACACAACACTTCATGCTGTTCAGCGAACTGCATTATTGAAACCATCCACCGACGCACCTGATATAGCCCTGCCCGCTACACTAGAATAAGAAGTCGCTGGTGAAATGAATCCCATCGCAATTTACTCTAGAAAGTTGGAGGTCACAGAAAAGAAATATTCGGAAATGGAAAGAGAATTACAAGCTCTGCACGACTCCTGCCTACGCTGTTAACTGTATCTCCTGTGTTCACTTTTCGACGTGAAGATCCACAACGCGCCACTAGTGGAAGCCTTACAAAAAGGTTCACAGAATTATCTGCTAAGAGTAATTCGGCAAATAATCCGCCTCAACGAGTTCAAATTTAGCATGTGGTGGCTGAATTTCTCTCGTATTGAAATAAACTTAATATTACATCAGAACAACAAACTGAAATTTGGACCGATGTTCAGACGAAACAAAAACCAAACAAAGAACTCACATCATGACGACGAAGGTGCTCCAACCGATTTAATAATTTCAAGATAGGCGATGCGGAGGTCATCGCAAATAATATTGAATGGAAGGTGGCTAGTAAAATTTGACTTCAACCAGCTATTCCACAACAATTATTTAATGAATACCACAATATGAGACAATCTGGTGTGGATGGTACGAGAATGTTGCTACAAGAACGTTATTTTTGACCTACCACCCGACGAGAGATTATCAAATGAGTTTATCCATGCAAGCCGTGCCAATTCTCGAAAGTCTTTCGACATACCCTTTCCGGATTTCGCCGTTTCTAGATGCCTGACGCTCGTTTCTGATTTATTAATGTTTGTATAATCACACTTTCTACAGTACGTGGTTTCGTTATTGTGTGACGAGATGACTTGATATAGTACTAACTGGTCAAGATGCTGAGACAATTACCTATGCGTTATTGCTACACTGGGTGGCAAGATTTGGAGTAGCATACGTAGTTGTCACTGATCAATTTCCAAGTTTCATGACGTGCATATTGTTGAATTTACCTATATTGGTTGAACCGTTTATGAGGATTTCCTCAGAATTTATTATAAGTGTCATCCAGCCGAGACTTAATAATTCCTGTCTCCGCAGTCAAAGTGTTCATTTATGCAGACATTACTATTAATACGTTTTACAATATGTCAGAAGCCATTTTGTTCAACTCAACACAAATGTTTTATTTTTAATCGATTATTCATAGGCATTAGCTCGTATATAGCGACTATTTATTAGAAAATACAAATATTTATTATATTATATTCACTTCTGTGGTCCAAAGCCTGCTTCCATCATTGTGCTGACTGCTTTATCTTAATTAGTGCATCTCTGCGAGGAGTTTCATTACAGCCCTAGATAAGACACTTGGAGCGTTCTCGGACTCCAAATTGACTATTAATACACATATTTCAAGAAAACTCACAATTCTTGGGAGTTGATGCGCGAAGAACAACAACGTTCAATCCTAAATGTAACGGTCTAGCGGAACGCGAATATTGCGACTTACAGGCTGCGCTATGAGCGTCTCGAGAACATTTCGATTAGCTTACTTTAATCCCACGATCGAAGTATCGTGATAACATAAAAATGTTAATTGTATAGGTTACATTTGGTAATTGTCCAAAAATTCCGACAGATATAATGATCGGTTTTAAGGTTAATGGTGTACCACTAGCGGTGGAAGTTACACTACATCTGCATAAAACCTAACATATAATTGCCTATCTATTAGTCCTCCTTAACAAACAGAATCTAACTATAATTTTATTCTGAATTCATCGTACCAAAAATTAATTTTAATTGAATGCAGATGAATTAAAGCAGCTAGAGAAAGCCAACTGCCAGTCTGATGTATACAATTTAAAGTACATTTATAGTTGATTTAGATTCGCCAGGTAGTCATTAGTGTTAAAAATTAGATAGTTTTTATTCTCTGCTGAAAGAAATAGCTAGTGTATATTTTTGTATGTTTTGCTATAGAACGACGCTTTTATAAGCGTTCTGAAATGTTTAATTAGGTTTCGTATATGAAATTTGCACTACATGTGTGTAATGTTTTACTTTGACTTTACTTCATGAAGTGGGTCGCTAAGATTGCTACAATTTCATAAATTTGATGCGTGAAAATTATTTAGTTAGATTTCTGATGCTTGGACTTTCGTCTAGAATGCCAAATTACATTTATCTGCTTTCAGGTGAACCTATTTTCAACGTGATGATATTTCATGTAGAGTAAATGTGAAATGGCCGCATATGAAGAAAAAAACACAAGAAAGTGTACAAGTACGGCGTAACAGCATGTCATTTTATTCTCAAATGAAATGAAAACAACAAACATTGTATCGAACTCTAGGAAATGTATGTCTGTGGCGAGTGAGCTATATAAATCTAGTACAATAAACACATTGATACCTTCCATAGTGCTAACAAATCGGAGCCAAACAAAGTTACAAGCACTAATGGATTTTGTCATTATGTAACTGAACTAGACTAACTTCTCGTTTGATAATGAAAAGGCATACTAGTATATAAAGTGTAAGGAATATTGACTGAACGAAATGTAAACGTTTACCTCATAAACGTCTGGCCATTAAAATATATTACCGTGAACCAAAATTAGTGTGTAAAAACTCATGTATACATATAACTATGTACGTGTATGCATGTATGTAAAAATGTTGGTGTTTCCTTGTGTATGTGTTTCATTAAATACATGAATCAGACGATGGCCATTTAATGGAATGAAGGTATTCAATTCCATATAGTTCGTTTATGTTCAATCACGAAAGAGAAAAATAATATGAACCAACCTAAAAAAAATTAAGCAAACAGCATAACACGAAAAAGAATAAAAACGAATCCGGCAACGTTATGTTCTAGATAAACTAATGAAAATTATTTAAGACAAAATAATACTTTGCCAAGATACAGAGTTCCAAAGAAAAAAACAGAGCAACTGCTTAAGTACACATGATTTTTAAATGTTTTATACTTGCAATGTAAACAGAGCATGCTTGGACATGTTCGAAGTAAACTTGTTCTTAGCACTACGATCAATTTTATAGGACACACAATGCGTCATACGAATGTAGCAAACTGTACAAGAACATATTTTCAAGCAACTTCAACCGAAAATCGAGAAAAGTATTATTTTAAAAGAGAAACAATTATAGCAATTATAGCGACTTTCAATGTAATTGTTCCACACAATTTTAGTTTAACAAATCTCTGTGTTTGCTGCTAAGGTCACTAATTTTTAAGTTATGCTTCTACCGTAGTTTTGTACAACATCTTAAACCGCTTAATATCGTCCAATATTTTCGATTCGCGGAAAAGAATCCTAATAGCAAACGAAGTCTGATCGTTAAACCATACAAATTATAGATTTATCAAAGTTTCGGCAATACTTCCTTCTCATTATTGACCAAGCTTGTACCTATCCCGAAATAACATTATTCACGAGGTCGATGACAGCGGACCTAAAATAGATATAGAAAGAGCCTTCCTTTTCATTTGGCCTTGAAATTTGGATTAGTATAATAATAGATCATTAAAATGCACAATGGGATAAATAACTGCAAGCGTGCCAAAGGCTGGACGTTTCTGCCATTAAAATTAGCTGTTATTCGGAACCTCGAACTGAATGGTTTCTCAATCGGAAGGCGATCATACATAGTAGCATTGAATCTGGTTAAATACTTTGTCAATCTGTTATGTCGCGGACGCTTTAGTGCAAACTTGGATCACCTTAAAGACAAATTGCGTTAAATAAAAATGAGCAGTAACGAGAAAAAAAAGCATAAGATGAAATTGAGGATATGCGCGTTAAAACAGTGTTATTAAAATGTGGCCTACTGGTTAACAAAAGTATTGACAGGGATGAGTGCTTTTTACTACCATTCATTAACGAGTGCATGGCGTATGCTTATGCCACGAACGTCATTTTCATGTGCTAATATTTTGTCATTTTTAACAAAAAATTGCAGGACAAAAACTTTGGATTGCTGCCTAAATAACAGAGGCGACAAATGTTACTACCTTGCAACTTAGTGGAAAATAAACACGGACCATGCAGTGGACTTAAACTGTCTTTGTTGACTCTCGTTTTCAGACGGTGTGAAGAAATATTCATAATGCCATTCAAACAAAAGACCTCTTGACGCGTTGGCAAGTAAATCCTTTTATAGCTGCAAAACCACAAAAGCGTTTTGACGTCATTGCTTGTTCATAAGGAACCCAATTTTTATTAAGTACTACCCAACGTATCTAATTAATAAATAGCGTCAGGATAATGGTGATACTATGAAAATTCAAATGCGGGTTAACGAGTCCGGAATGAACAAATTTCCTGCTATCTATATGAACCGGAAACTGTACAAAAGGCCCTTTTTATACTGGATTTCAATTCAGTGACGTGGAAGATTCAGTTAAAATAGGCTTAAAGTGCACATGAAACTTAATTATTTGGAAAATTGAGGCGTAGCACGATGATGCACGGGCATTTTTCAGTAAAATTAACGGCATTTCTGAACTCTGATATTCAAAGGATGGATAAAATCAACTCTGGAAGATTAAAGCTATACAGATGAGATCATGAAGAAACTTCCGGCCGTAAATTTTGATTTGCAGCTGTATTTGATATTGTTCGGTTTCTAAAACTGACGACATTTATTGAAGCACTAAATTCAAATAATTAATTAAGAACAAATTTTTGAGTTTGTCCTATATAAATGGAATTTGGGAAAATAACAGACTGCATCTGTCATAACCCTGAAATTTCTTTGAATCGATTTCATTGATGCATAAATTTCAAGTCATGGATATTAGATCGACTTAAGGCATTAATCATAACACTTTTGAGTCGACCTTCAAAATCTGGCTTTATTTTAACGCCAAATAACCTTTGCTTTTGGTCGATAAATACATATTTCATTAAATAAAGCACGAAATATTACGTCCGTTTAAGACACGTGTAAGGTTACGAAGGTGATTCTGGTGGATTACACAATCAACATATGAGTGAAGATAATTCACTTTTAGCTGGATAATATCTAGCACTTTATCGGTATCTAAACAACACTGTACGAAATGTTCACTCCCGATTCTTGATTCGGTGAAAGTCGACAATAATCTACTTGTAAACAGGATAAACTAAATAGGTCTGGTTAACATTTCTGAATAGATAAAGTTTATTTAAGTACAGCGGCACCTCGAGATACTAGCAACCTAACATACGAGTTTTTGAGATACGAGCCGGAGCCCGGGCCATACTTTCGTTCAAGATACGAGCCCAAATTAGAGATACGAGCCGTGTTTCCGGAGCGTTCCGCTAGTTGGCGGGCAGGGTCGAATATCATCCGAGAGAATTTCTCGCTCACTCGCACGTGTTACCCGCTTCAATCGAAGTGTATCTTATGCGCTGTACTCTTTTTTGCTTGATTTATGCGTGATTACTGAACTTTTTTGTGTGTTATCATTGGGCCGAAGAAAGTGAGTGCTAAGGACAATGGTGATAGGATGGAGAGGATGATGTCATTAGAACTAAAGCAAGAAATAATGGAAAAACATGAGCGTGGCGTACGAGATACTGAACTTTAAGTTTAAAGTTAAATGCACTGTTTTAAGTTTTTTCTTTCGTTTGAAAAAAGGAATGTGTAGTTTTATTTTTAAAGTTACGAAAATAATTTTAAATTATAAAAAGCGCCGTTTACGTACGGATCTAGAGTGCACTCATCCCTTCCCGCTTCCCTCCTCCTTGCCGTTCACCTTCGTTAGCCGCACTCGTCTGTTTCCAAAGTAAGACTATTGGGCTAGAAAACTCTTTTGTTTCTTTATTTAATATTTTTAAATTTATTTGTTAATTATACATGTTTGTTTGTTATTTAAAAACATCTTTATTCATAATTTACAATGGGTTGGGGAATTTTCGTAGGTCCTGAGGGGACACCACTTGTACCAAATTCCCAAGAAACTCCATGAAATCAATGGAGCCGGCTTATCCTCCAAAAGGAGTCAGCCGCAGTAAAGTAAAGTAAAGTAAAGTAAGATTAAATCGAATTCAGTTATTTTAAATGGGAGAAATTCGTTTGAGATACGAGCCGATTGACTTACGAACTCGGCTCTGGAACGAATTAAACTCGTATCTCGAGGTACCACTGTATCCTTAATTCAAGGAAGCACGTTACGAATATGTAACTAAATCTACCAAGTCTAAAGAATTAAGACAAAATATAGTAAAAAAACCTATCACAAAGTATTTGTAATCGAATTATAAATATAAAGCTTCTGACATTAAGCTATTGCCTTTTCTACGCTATAAAATGATTAGTTTATTCTGAAAAACGTATGTACATAATGGGTCAGGTGTTCATGTATGCGTTATTTGCATATTCATTATTACTCAGCTGAGTTTTCACTTGCTTAGTGAAATTCGACACTTAGTTTTACAAAGTATTCAAATTTCTCAAGGACAGCTTCAGTCAATCTAACTTCCGTGCAAGGTCAAAATGAAAAAAAAATTAGATCTAAACTAAAACATTTAGCAATAAGTAACGAAACACGATAGTGTTAGTTTGCTTGTTCCTGCTGGTTCAGCGATAAACAGACTTTAACCTGGTGCTTTGTTATTGTCTTCTAATATTAGTCATATGAATTTCATCTATACAGTTATAGAAGCCAAATACAAAGTCTTTCTAGTTAGCTGCAATGAGGTAGAAATTGCTCAGTTGAAGTTAGTTTTTTATGCGCTAAGAAAAAACGGTTGCCATGACGATTGTTGCAGAGTTTTAATTCGAATGAGCTGTGAATACAGGAATATAATTGTTAACAGGTGTGATAGACGCTAGTTTTGCTATTGTGTGACTGGCTAAAATGAAATTGTTATTTATTTTAAATACTCAAACTAGATTAAATAAATGCTTGCAGTCACTCAGTTCTCTATTGGCCTAAAATGGGCTAATCGACTGATGCTCTCAATTTCTCGGAAATATTTCTATGCGGAATGTGTGCATCTTCTTTAGAATAGCTAGAATCACACCAAATGGATACAGTTAATAAAGCAGGGGAAAAAATCTCCTTTAAATAAGTTTATTTATAATTATAACTGTGCTAATTTGCCAACAAAAAACCCAAGTGAGTATGCGAAAATCTGTGCAAATTTGGCAACAGAGTCTAATGGAGACATGACGATTTCTGTCTCATTGGCGAAAACTGTGCTGGAATCAATTTTGTGATAGATCTACACCTCCAATTATGCATGAATTTATTTATGTACACATACACATTATCTAAGTTAATATGAAAATTCATATCACTCAACATGCTAGAAAACGCCATGTGTATGTACGCAATTATGAAAACTTAAATTAAATTCTCGTCATAGCCGTCTAATTTCCAAATGCACATATTACTCATGCACTATTTAACTGCAATCTTATTTCATATGTTCGATCAAGGTCTCAAAATATACGTACGTGATCTGTAAACAGTTCCAATGGAAATTAAAAAGAAAACAATTTTTCGCTCTTTACGTTTAATGGAATCCTAAACAGGCTTTCATCCTGAAAACCAATGCGAGAAGTTGTAAAACATTTCAAATTATATCAATCAGTAACAACAAATATTTCTCTTTGCCTTTCCATATATAAATATATCACAGTATTATGGTCTAATCATTTACTACAATATCAGATTTACACTAATACTACCTTTGTTGAAATTCCAAGCTATTATAGAGATGTCCAATATACAGATTAAAACTGACAACCTTCGATTTTTTGGTTAATTTTTTACTCATTTAATTAAATACTTCTATTTATTTAAATGAATTCAAACTTACAGGTTTTTATTAGTTCTTTCATTAAATGGCGTTTCCCGGCGCGTTCTTGAAAGAAAATGATGCCTTACGAAATAACCAGCAACGCAAAGAGCCACGACTAGCAAAACCAATAGAAAACTGCTAAGTAATGCTAAATAGAAGTACTGAGACGGCAACATCCACTAGACAAATAAAAAAACAAAACAGAATGGCAAAAAAAGAATTCATTATAGACCAACACATTAATGCATTTTTGCATGTATACGTGCGAGACAAAACTTATAAACCGATGGTCAGCAGAAATTAAACCTATTTACAAAATTATGTACACTTATACTTATATTTGTGTGGCCGCTAACTAGTCAGTATGTTTGTCTCTTCGACAAACCCAGTAAAACACCAGTTTACATGATAACACAATTCATAATTTGTTAAAAAATTAATTTATATATACTCGTTTGTAATCAGAATTGCCTTTGAGTGGTGATCAAATTTTACGATAGTAAACAATCGTTAGTAATGTTACTAGTAATTTTAACAAACGAAAAAAGACAGTTTTTGAAAAATGACCTAATGTACAAAAAGGAACCGTATTCATAAGCTAACATTACGACATCAATAAACTGGAAATAGTATTCTCTATATACAGAAATAAAAGGACTCTAAACATTAGCCGTGCTACAAACAAGACAGAAAATCTGAAAGTAGCCTTCTGTACATATAAGAATAAAACGACTAAACATCACCCGCCGCCAATATTGACGTCTACGTTAAGTTTAAATTGAACTCCTGTTCATGGCCTTATTCTTGTTTCTTGTGCATGTTCCAAAGTAGTTTTTGTCATGCCATTTTGCTTTTGATGTTCTGACGCACTCGTTGACAGTTAACATGATGATAACACGTATTTTCTTCATGTGCTCTTCTTGATATAATTGGGATCCAAAACGGAACTCAAATGCAGGATTCAATCGATTAATGGAAACTAGTTTATGACTTCATTTGATAACTCAAAAGACGTAGCGTATAAACCATCGTAAATTTTTATATGCTTTCAGCAATTACATGTATACTTGCCGTGTTGGTACTCTATGTGAATTTTCTCGATGGCCTAAAAACGAAGACCAAAGTCACCGACGGAAAAGGGTGGAGGAATTAAGGCCGACGCGTATTACTTTTGTCACTTAACAAATCGCGTTGTTAATTTTTGTCACCGATTCACCTTCGCGGACTGCGTTTGGGATAAATAGTGGTGCTGCAGTATCTTCAGTAAAACCCAATTTCTAAGTAACATTCAACGCAAATGTAAAGGCTAAGGCCGCCAATGACCAGGCAAGAAAATCAGATGGCTTGGCAAATCTCAGTTTCATTATATCTACGTCATGTATTCCCTTGCAAATTTGTCGTCGCCGATATACCATATTGTATATTATGTCAGGATTTGATACAGCCCAAAGCTACTTTTCTAGGTCCAATTATGAATTTAATTGTACGTACCTTTGTTAGCAATGACGATCACGTAATTCCTTCACTCAAGAGCAATGACTCGTTTGAATTCGCTCATTCAGGAATGCATGAATTCCTCAAAAATTTGCCAAAGATTACAAACAAGTAGCAAATTTCGTCAGTACAACTAGACTGATTATGCGGAACAATCTAGCAACTCCAGGCATCTGCTTCTGCCTAGAGTCTCATCCATGACGCATGCGATTTTCAGTTGTATACCACTTTGTCATTTAGTCACATTTTCCTTCAGATGGATTCTATTTGGTATTGATTTCGACATGAAGTTCCAACTATCCATCTTTGATCTCTCACTATAAGCTAATTGCAGGCTATTTTCAGTAATACTTCAACATATTTTTCAGCCATTAAACAACTATCAATAAACAGAATTACATTAGCATAATATATTGCTAATTCAATGCTGCATACGCACTAAATTCATAGGTGTGTGACTGAAAATGAAGCTATTACTAGTGGATGGATTTGACAACATCTAACTGTTATAATTTAATTGGATGACGTCTAAATAATCGTGAAATATGATAACTGACATCGATGAAGGCCAGAGCGTATGGATTTGCTGGAATAACAGGTGTTCAGAAATAGTTCTCAATTTTGGTAAACTTTAGCATACACTGAAATCCACGGTGTTGGTACCACGTACCGACTCGGCAACTATAATGTTATTAACATGTACCATTTAGGTACAATAATGCTGGTACCGGGTACTGACACATAGTATTGGTAACCTTTACAGACTTGGTATTTATATTATATTCAGTGTGTTGATTTTCAAGTCGCGTTGTTGAAGACTTCATATGAAGTTAGCTTCACTACTACAGATTTACACATTCGTATAGGAGATAATACCGTCCTATTTTCCATAATACTCATCCAAATAGATAGTGGGTAAAGGGCGTAATACCGGCTCCTACTGATGAGTTGACATGTGTTACTAGGTGCGCAACATATAATGCACAATTGGATATATATTAGTTCTCTGCAGCAAACGGTATCTAACAGTTACTCATATTGTCCGAATCATCGCTACAGCTAACAATATATGTGAACATGTCAACTAAATCCAAATATTCATCTTGAAGCCGCAGGGATTTATAATCATGTAGTATTATCTTTTATTTCCAGAGTGCGAATCGTATACAAACAGATGGAATGACAACTGCGTATCGGTCCATGGTGATCTAATGAGTATTTCAATTATTTAGTGAAAACACAGTATCGTCTGCGTAGTCCAGGTAGACTAATCTACCATCTGAGAGAACATGGACGTCTGCATACTGAAAAATTTGGCAATTACTGTTCATGAACAAGTATATTACACAATTAAACAGCACAGGAAAAAGTGGTTAAACTTGTCAAACGCCATTCCTTGTAGTAAGCACACGCGATATTTCACTGTAGATCCGGCAGCGACCAATAATAGTTGTTTATTTTATTTAATATTACCACTCTTTATTGCATTCTTTTTGTACATAATTCAAGATCTGGTTCACAAGAGGCGACGTTTCGAAACGTGTTGTTACAGATATAGTCACCATGTTCACGTTAAATGTAGCAACACTGTACCACACAAAAGTTAGCATAGCAGACGTGTACATTAGTTATTCTTATTTATTGTCTATTAGCCGTGTTCATTAATATTTACCGTTTCATCTTTGTCCACATTATTGACGATATAGCATGTGTATACATTATTTATAGTCTACTGCTCTTATAGTTAGCAGTTCTGTTATTCATGTTTTCCTTATTTTCTTAACAGATTTATTTAAGCGAAGAAATTATTATAATACGTACACACTACAACAGCAGTTTGGGGTATTATACCAAATAATTTTTTCTTTATTAATTACACAAGATCTACGTAAACATTAATTTATACGTAAACTGACAACTATACATTCTAGAACTGTCATTAACGAAAGAAATTACGTCACAGGAGGAAGTGATATTGAGTTAAAATATAATAACAGGATTTTCAAGTGTAGATAATATCAGTATAAACTAAAGACCGCATAAGACAACAAATTTAATTCACCTTTTATAACTACATTATCAGTAATGGCCACCAAGAAGTATTGAGTAGACTTTCCACAGCATGGATTTCAATGGAAAATTTATTTCGTACAATTCAACTCCTTCGTCACAAAGCTCTGCGTTTTGCACGCAATTTTCAGCTTAATAAAAACTCTATTTTCTTCTGTCAAATCTTCTGGTGGATCGCTGTTGTTATCGCTTTCGATCTGAAGCTTGAACTAGCTGTCTACAACTTATCATTTCTTAATAAAGACATAACGATGTTAATAAAGACAACGATCTTAATAATGAACTACATTTGTTTTCTTACGCAGCGTTAAATTCTTAATGAAAATATTTATAATAAAATCTTGTTATTGTAATCCACCGCAATAGCAATTTCAAAGGTGGAAAAATGTTTGTCTTCTCGTAACAATGGAGTGCTTACTGGATCTTCAGATAGGGAGAAATGCATACGAGGACCACCTAAAGGGCAGACTGACAACAAAACTTAATCGGCATAAAAAACTGACAGGTGCCTAAAATGCGCAGCAAACGTGATAAGGAGAACATTAGGTAAATCAAAGCCGAATGCATGGATTCATATCCCAGCAGTGCGTTTTCAGACTACTATTTAGGAGAAATCGATAAGAAGGAAAGCGATTTAATAGATAAATTACATTTGCAATGTTAGGCAGTGTATAGTTAATACCATATACCATATACCATATACCATATACCATATACCATATACCATATACCATATACCATATACCATATACCATATACCATATACCATATACCATATACCATATACCATATACCATATACCATATACCATATACCATATACCATATACCATATACCATATACCATATACCATATACCATATACCATATACCATATACCATATACCATATACCATATACCATATACCATATACCATATACCATATAACATATAACATATAACATATAACATATAACATATACACATATACCATATACCATATACCATATACCATATACCATATACCATATACCATATACCATATACCATATACAATATACCATATACAATATACCATATACAATATACAATATACCATATACAATATACCATATACAATATACCATATACAATATACCATATACAATATACCATATACAATATACCATATACAATATACCATATACAATATACAATATACAATATACAATATACAATATACAATATACAATATACAATATACAATATACAATATACATATACATATACATATACATATACATATACATATACAATATACAATATACATATACATATACATATACATATACATATACATATACATATACATATACAATATACAATATACATATACATATACATATACATATACATATACATATACATATACATATACATATACATATACATATACATATACATATACATATACATATACATATACATATACATATACAATATACATATACATATACATATACATATACATATACATATACATATACATATACATATACATATACATATACATATACATATACAATATACATATACATATACAATATACAATCATATACATATACATATACATATACATATACATATACATATACAATATACATATACATATACATATACATATACATATACATATACATATACATATACATATACATATACATATACATATACATATACATATACATATACATATACATATACATATACATATACATATACATATACATATACATATACATATACAATATACATATACATATACATATACATATACATATACATATACATATACATATACATATACATATACATATACATATACATATACATATACATATACATATACATATACATATACATATACATATACATATACATATACATATACATATACATATACATATACATATACATATACATATACATATACATATACATATACATATACATATACATATACATATACATATACATATACATATACATATACATATACATATACATATACATATACATATACATATACATATACATATACATATACATATACATATACATATACATATACATATACATATACATATACATATACATATACATATACATATACATATACATATACATATACATATACATATACATATACATATACATATACATATACATATACATATACATATACATATACATATACATATACATATACATATACATATACATATACATATACATATACATATACATATACATATACATATACATATACATATACATATACATATACATATACATATATATACATATACATATACATATACATATACATATACATATACATATACATATACATATACATATACATATACATATACATATACATATACATATACATATATACATATACATATACATATACATATACATATACATATACATATACATATACATATACATATACATATACATATACATATACATATACATATACATATACATATACATATACATATACATATACATATACATATACATATACATATACATATACATATACATATACATATACATATACATATACATATACATATACATATACATATACATATACATATACATATACATATACATATACATATACATATACATATACATATACATATACATATACATATACATATACATATACATATACATATACATATACATATACATATACATATACATATACATATACATATACATATACATATACATATACATATACATATACATATACATATACATATACATATACATATACATATACATATACATATACATATACATATACATATACATATACATATACATATACATATACATATACATATACATATACATATACATATACATATACATATACATATACATATACATATACATATACATATACATATACATATACATATACATATACATATACATATACATATACATATACATATACATATACATATACATATACATATACATATACATATACATATACATATACATATACATATACATATACATATACATATACATATACATATACATATACATATACATATACATATACATATACATATACATATACATATACATATACATATACATATACATATACATATACATATACATATACATATACATATACAATATACATATACAATATACAATATACATATACAATATACATATACATATACATATACAATATACAATATACAATATATCATATACAATATACAATATACAATATACATATACATATACATATACTAATATACATATACAATATACATATACATATACATATACAATATACATATACATACACATATACAATATACATATACATATACATATACATATACATATACAATATACATATATCATATACATATACATATACATATACAATATACATATACAATATACATATACATATACATATACATATACATATACATATACCATATACAATATATACATATACATATACATATATCATATACATATACAATATACCATATACATATACCATATACATATACCATATACAATATACATATACATATACATATACATATACATATACCATATACATATACATATACATATACATATACATATACATATACAGATAAATATACATATACATATACAATATACATATACATATACATATACATATACATATACATATACATATACATATACATATACATATACATATACATATACATATACATATACATACTACATATACATATACATAATATACATATACATATACATATACATATACATATACATATACATATACATATACATATACATATACACATATACATATACACATATACATATACACATACATATACAATATACATATACAATATACATATACATATACATACACATATAC
>JAQBSW010009411.1:0-28889 GCA_029291075.1 Eudiplozoon nipponicum
TGAAATAAGATTTACTAATAAATGTTATTCCATGGAGTATGTGGTTTTGTTCTCTTATATATATATATATATATATATATATATATATATATATATATATATATATCTGTACCATTTAAAACAACTCACAAATGCATTTTTAGCTCCTTTGGTACCGTTAGTTGTGGGGCAAATGCCACTGATACAAGTAAACGCTGGTTCAATTATTTCAGCTGTCCTTGCTGGAAATAAAGAGACTCCATTCTGGACGAAACCACAGGCGATAATATAAAGTCATTCAAAAACCCCAAGATCGCTGACTCGTATTCCTTAGCAGACATGACTAGAAACGACTAGCTGACCAATCAAGAAGAAGTCTAGGCTAATCACTTACATTAACCATTGCAAAGTGACTTAATCGTTAGGACTCGTAAAAAATTATGATAATAAAGAAGAATGATCACCCCCCCCTTTATGAACATATTTATCGCTGGTTTTTTACATATTGTAGCTTACTAAACGCATTTCTTTTAAAAAAGTTTACGTTTTGTTGTGAAATCATATCCGACATCGTCTATTACAGTATCCGGTTACGCGTGAATTTGTGAACCACTTCTCCGATTCCGGCAAACCATCGAACTCGGTTTTGCAACCTCATAAATAGGGTGTACAAGTGGTCTACTCATGCAAAGCTTCTGCCGAGGCAAGGTGTTTACATGAATAGGTAAAAAAGACAGTACATTAAGGATCAAACGAAAAGATCATTTAGATTCGTAAATTTTGCCAGTAAAGCTTAGCGTGTAAAAAAATGTAATGCAATATGACAGCGTTTAACGCCTGGTTTGGTCCTGTAATAAGCACATATGTTAATAGAAAATGATGATTAATATTTCAAGAGTTAAATTTGATTTTTTGAATAGGCTTTAAGCTAAATGTAAAATAGGTTCAAATATAAATTTTTCAATAAGTTAAACAAGTAATATCTTGAATTTTGAATAAATTCTAAAATCACTTGAAATAAATAAAGTAAACCTTAAAATAATACAAAGTAGCGCATAATTTAAGCTAGAAGGAACAAAATTACAAAGTTTTCTTTCTCCTGTAGCATTCTTGTGAGCAAAATAACATCAGGACCAACAGTTGGCAATTGTGAATGCAGTCCACTACCAAGTTGACGGCCAAAAAGTGGTTGCTGAGTCGAATTTGACTGCTGCTGTTGAGTAAGATGAGCAATTCCACCTGGATATCCACTCAGCGTAGCACATGCTGCTTCAAAACTAGCCAATCCTCCCGGAGAACGCGACCGGCTAAGACTCAATGCAGCAGCTGCAGCCGTTGCGGCAGCTACATTTCCTATAACAAAACATTTAACAAATAAAGATTGATTAACGTAGATGGTAGTCGAAAATGATTTTCCACATTCTCAGTCTGTAAAGAGCATCAAAAGGATGATTTTTGAGATACCGAGTCCGTAGACTGTACAAACACAACGATTTTTGTGATACTAATGTTATTAACACAATTTATGAGATATCCAACCAGCAAAGAGTACCAACACATTGATCTTCGATATACTAAACCTGTAAAGGATACCAACACAAAGTCTGTCGAAATACCGTGTCACTAAGAGGTACTAACACAGCAAGTTTCTAAATACCGAGCATGTAATGGGTAGCAACAAGATGTTTTTCGAGATACCGATCCCGTGAAGAATACTAACACAACGTTTTCCGAGATACAGCGATGGCATGGGGCACGTGCGCAGAGACACCTAGACTGTAATTTTTATCAACAAATGATTTTAGAGATACCGAGTTCGTAAACTGTGCAAACACAACGATTTTTGTGATACCGCGCCTGATAATGATATTAACATGATTTATGAGATATCCAACCAGCAAAGAGTACCAACACATTGATCTTTGATATACTAAACCTGTAAAGGATACTAACCCAAAGTCTGTCGAAATACCGTGTCATTAAAAGTTACCAACATAATGAATTCCCAAATACCGAACATGTAAAGGGTAAAAACAAGATGTTTTTCGAGACAACGATCCTGTGAATAATACTAACACAACGATTTCCGAGATACAGCGATATTCAAGGGGTAGGTATTAAGGGACCCCTAGGCTGTAATTTTTATCAGCAAATGATTTTTGAGATACCGAGCCTGTAAATGGTACTGACTTAATTGTTCTTTAAATATCGTGCATATAAAGGTTGCTAAAATGATGAATGTCGAGATACCTTGATTTCAAAGGGTACCAACACAATGATTTTCTAGATAATGTGCTTAACCTGGTTGCCAACAGATGGATTTTCAGGGTAACGAGATCGATAAGATCAACAACACGATACCATCTACATTATTTCAACCGTAACTGATACCGTCATAATGTTTCTCGAGATATTGAGAAGTAGAAGGTACCAACACAATGACTTTTTTGATAATGACCCCGAAAAGCGTACCAACAATATGAATTTTTAGATACTCAAGCAGGTAAAGAGTACTTACCTGATCGTTTTAGAGATATCGTGTCTGTTAGGAGAAACAGCACAATGATTTTCGAAATACCGTGCATTAAAAGGGTACCCAAACGAGTATTTTCAAAGTACTGAGCTTACTAACAGCAACAACACGGTGCTTTTTAAAATACCGGACTTGCAAATGATATTAACATAGTGATTCTTGAGATACGCAGGCCTTAGAGTGAACTGACACAGTGTTTTTTTTTAAATACGGACCACCTAAATGGTATCAACAAGATTACTTTCAAGATCATGAGCTTATTAATCATATCAGCACAAATATTTTCAAGATACTGTGCCTTTGAATTATATCAACGAAATAAATTGTGAGATACCAAGCCTGATGTCACGTCCATAAACGTTAGCAGCATAATTATTGTCGAAATTCCGAGCATCAAAAGTGTATGGAAACTATGATTTTAGACATGTGCTAAATCTAATACAGATTGAAAATTAAAAGCAACTCTTTACTTTAGTTACACCAGAAATTCCAGACACTCTGGCCTCAGTTGGCAATATTTATTTTATCTCGCGGTAATCGTGCAGGCTGACTTGGGTTTATTATTCTAAACCTATTAGAAATAATTTGTGTTATGTAAGAATAACTAATAAACAATTAAATAGACATGCTGCGTCATAATATGATGAAAAAAGATTGACACTCAGTCCTATTCGAACATTTTTTATATTTATATTAAGGCTAAGCGCAAAGTAACTTTGTAAATATCTTTGCTTGCATCTTTGTTCAGACTTCTCTAGTCCGTGTACCTTTTTAAACAGGTTTATATCCCATAACCCGTCGCTAGAAAATATATGGTTGTTTTTGCCTCTTCCATCGTTAACAGAATTTAAACGCGAATTACAGGCTAATATAGCAATTTACGTATTTGTACGACTATAATACAAATGATATTTATTAAACGTTTTCAGGTAAGATATTTTGGAAAGACATTTGGTACTACTTTGTGCACATTGATGTTTGTGGATTGAAAGTTTTTCAAAGTTACAGAAAGAATTTCTTCCTGTATAGCGCGTAAGATGGCATCACTCTGAGTCTTCTGGCATTACGGTAAACCTAAGGTAGTTGAACCAACTTCATATAATTTTTTAGACAATGTTACGGGTTGTTGTGTCAGTACCTGGTACCAGCACTACAGTTATCGAAGAAGTACGTGGTAACAACATAATGAATTTCAGGCTATTTAACAATAATTGATTGTGCGGCTGGTGATAAAAATTCTTTAAATCAAGTTTGCGAGCTTGAAGTAAACACCAACTCCATTGTATTTAACCAGATGTCGAACAACATAACAAATCTATCGCCAGCCGCAACGCACTGACGCGTTTCGACCTTCCATGATCATCATCAGAGTACGTCGCAATGCATATATATGGAAAGATAAGCTAGATGTTCGACTCTCAACTCTAGTATTCTTGCATACATTGCACGGGTCTGGAAATGTCGGCTGCAAAATTTCTATACCGTCACGAACATTATCTGTTTGGAGCTTTCGCCACAAAAATATATATAGACAATGCAATTAAACAATAATTGATTACACGAGTGTTGGTAACAATTCCTTAAATCAAGTTTGCGAGCTTGAAGTAAACACCAATCCAATTGTATTTAATCAGTCTACGAAAAACATAACAAAACAACCGCCATTTGCAACGCACTGACGCGTTTCGAACTATCATGATCATCATCAGAGTGCGACGGCAAACTGACTAGAGAGGATGGAACCACATTGCTTATATATGGAAAGCAAACTTAGATATACGGCTCTCACCTCTAGTAGTTTTGCATACATTGTACTTGACTGGAAATACAGTCACAAACATAAACTGTTTGCACCTTTTTCCACACACATATTTTTAGGAAAATCAATTAAACAATAATTGATTGCACGGGTTGTGGTAACAACCATTTAAATCAAGATTGCGAGCTTGTTGTTTACTTCAAGCTAGCAAATTATTTTAAATAAATATTAAGTACAATTCTGATGGCCTGGAACTTATAGTGAAATTCTGGCTAATACGTACGCGTTTATTAAAGTTTTTTCTAAATTTTATGGTCGTAATTTAACATTAGAGAAGCATAAGTATGACGCATTGAGATCAAGTATTTTTTGAAATTTTTTTGCGGTGTGATAGTTTCATTTATTCCAATGCCGCGTTTTGCGTATGCGGGTAATAGCTGTACATGGGCAGTTACACAAGGATCCGATTGATCACAATTTCCAATTTTGTTTTGTCTTTGATCGGGTTGACTTCTTATTCGTTCAACTGAAAATGCGGTTCTATCACATCTTTGTTTACTGGCGACGTTTCGGTGCCTACTTTCCAGCACCAACCTCAGCTAACACAGTACATAAATCACAATAGCAGATTTAAGCAAATGTGGTAACCTCGTTCCAAAACCATTATATTTATATATTTTTTTTGACTCAACACTAGTTTTAATCATAGAATTTGTCTCAGTAACTAAACTCAATATATAACTATTTGTAATTAGCAGACCAATCATTACCTCACCTATCTCAAATTCCCGGTATACATAATCTCATCTCGTATGCAGAATATTGTATTCTTATGCAATTATTTCTAAGAGTTGATTAACTTCGCATTGTGCTTACGATTAGTTTTTTGAAAAACGTTAGTTTTCCATACTATCTCTACCTTTCTCTCTTTAATCGTTCATCTAAGCATCGCTATGACATTCACTCTCCATCCATCTAAGTAACTTGCTGCCCCATATTCGAACTAATTTGTTTCTATGTGCGCAATACCTCATACACCATTGTATACATTAGAGTTCCCGGCTTTAAATAAAATACAGTATATGACAGTCAAGGTTTTAGTTTTATCATTTTTGAATTTTGATTACCGTGACATAGTAGCAATACAGTTATAACAAATAACAAAAGGTTCGATACTGTCTCTCTTCCCTACAATATTCTGCATACGAGATGAGATTACGTATACCGGGAATTTGAGATAGGTGAGGTAATGATTGGTCTGCTAATTATAAATAGTTATATATTGAGTTTAGTTACTGAGACAAATTCTATGATTAAAACTAGTGTTGAGTCAAAAAATATATATATAAATAGAATGGTTTTGGAACGAGTTTACCACATTTGCTTAAATCTGCTATTGTGATTATAGTACTGAGGATGGTGCTGGAAAGTAGGCACCGAAACGTCGCCAGTAAACAAAGATGTGATAGAACCGCATTTCCAGTTGAACGAATAAGAAGTCAACCCGATCAAAGACAAAACAAAATTGGAAATTGTGATCAATCGTATCTTTGTGTAACTGCCCGTGTACAGCTATTACCCGCATACGCAAAACGCGGCATTGAGATCAAGTTTATGACAATTTCCATCAAATTGAAGTGTACCATGGCGAATAATTAATTTCATAGCGTATGCAAAAAAATGCAAAAAAAGTTGTGCATTAAACAATAAACACTCAGTGAACTAAATTGCCTTCAAAGACGTCAACAGCTCCAATTATCGAATGAACCGGGCCATTTAAAACGGACCAGTTCAAAACTGGTAAAGGCAGCTATGAGTCAATTATGCTTGAATTGTAGCATTTTGCAACTTAACTAAGGAGAAATCGTCACCAATCAATTTGTACCACACGCTATCAGAAGTTTGGACAATAAAGATAAATAATAGTTAAACTGCACGGAGCATCATAATTATTGCATACCCGAAAATTATAACGGTTTCCGTTAGTAACTGCATGGTCTGTCCGGTGCGCTGACAAGGTCACATGCAAAATCGGGAGTCATTTGGCATGGCTGCGACCGATACGTAGAAGAAGACAAAATTATTTCTAATGCATAAATCACTTAAATTTTAACAAAATTTAAAAAGGCCTTTTCAGAATTCTTGCGACGTTATAAATTCTTCAAATATGTAAAAAAACAAATCTTATTAGGAGTTTACCATCCTACTGGAAGCACTCAAACTTAGAATTTATTAATAAAGATTACTTATATCGTGGAGACTGATAATTGGCAGTGAAACGCCGCTCGATAACGCATTCATTGTTTGCACGGGTAGTAATAGACAGCTCTTTGACCAAAGTTCGCAAACCTGATTGGAAGAATTGTTATAACTTCTCTTTCAATAAGTGATAGGTTAATTTCTCCATTCATATAAATGTAGCCAAATTTAGAAAACAATAACTTTGTGACTGCATAGAAATTGCGCAGACGGTGCTTCCAGTACAGCCAAATGTAGGCGAGACTTAAGGGTTTAAAGTGAAATAGCTAAATTTTCACACGTTATACATACATTTCACTTTAAGCCTCGTTAATCAGCTTGCCGACTTTCTCCGTTGTGTAACATGAAAGTTTTGAGCGCGTGAATGCATACAGTTTTCTGCAATTCCTGAAATAAATAAGATTGTTGTTTATACCAAGTTCACAAAATAGATTAAGAGGAATAAGATAGTCTGATGAAGAAAATCGATCACATGTAGCGAAATTAATTAAAGTGCACTATTGGAAAGTGTTTAAGCGCAGCAAAAACGAAAAGCCAATTGTTTAGGCGCCAGATACTGTTTACAAACCAGAGTAATAGAAACTGACCCGCGCTTGTCGTGTTTGCACCTGCACCAATAAACTGGAAAGCGCTTCCGACCAAATGGGGCGAGGCTGTTCCCGGTGCACTAACATGACCTGGCAGTGCCGAATGCAAGAGAATCTGATTCACCGAAGTTGTTTGTTGCTGACCAAATGATAACTGGTGATTTGCTGACCCAATTGTTGGTCCACCGGATAGAAGTGAGCCCACACCGGTTGCATGAGTGGGATTGCCGTAAGGATGACCACTTGTCAGACTGGCGGCAAGCCCAGGAAAAAGTGGAACACTTGCCAGCTTCAATTTTAATGAAAAATTACATGACAATATTATCATTTTATTCGAGAATGAATACATGCAATTACACATTTTGTTTGTGCAGAATTTGGCATATCCTTATGTTTCTATTCAAACTAATTAATTAAAAACGACAAATTTGCCTGTTTTGTATAAATTCGCTGAAATATTTTCAATACGAAACAAGGATGGTGGAAGGAAATAGAACTGACCAATGCAAATTAAAGAAGAAGCTCATATTTTATAGGAGTAAAATTCGACAAAAACTTTGCTAAAAAAGCATTGCATATATATGGAAAGCAAACTTAGATATGCGGCTATCACCTCTATTAGTCTCGCATACATTGTACTTGACTGGAAATGCAGTCACGAACATAAACTGTTTTCACCTTTCGCCATATATGTAGGCAATTCAGTTAAACAATAATTGATTGCACGGGATGTGGTAACAGTTATTTAAATCAAGATTGCGAGCTTGGTGTTTACTTCAAGCTAGCAAATTATTTTAATAAATATTAATTAGAATTCTGATGGCCTGTGCGTCAATAGCTATCTTTAAGACCATAATGAACAAAGAGTCTTATCTAGGGCAGACATTATTTCAACAGAAATTCCTCACAGAAGCGCCCGTATAAGAATGAAGAAGTCAGCCCAATGCTAAAAGTAGACTTAGAGCCGAATTGAACATAAATTAATTAATATTTGTATATTTGTTTTACTAAATCGACGCTCGTTATGCGCGAAAACTTCTATATATAATTGAGTAAAAATAAAGCATATGTTGTACATTTAAAATGGCTTCTGGTGGGTTACAAACGTTGATTCGAGGACTGACTTCTCAAATGAATAATTTAACTGCAGAATTAGGCATAATTAAGTCTCGTCTGGACGATACGCTGATAATAAACACAGACCACATCCGAGTACATGGTCTATCCAATATATATGTGGACACAACAGCCTGTAACTCATAGACAAATTCTGGCTAATACTTACGCGTTTACTAATGTTTTTTCTAAATTTTATAACCCTTGATTATGTTAGATAAATAAGATAATTTCCTTGAACAAAAAATAGGTCTAATTGAACATTTGCTGCGCTGGCGGTGATAAAAATTACTTTAATCAAGGTTGCGATCTTTATATCTACACCTGACCCATAATGTAGATACGTTTGTCAGTATAAATTAAGCATTGTTTAGCGCAGAAAAGGAAATTTCTCTAGTGGACCGGTTTTTTCTATATTTGGGAACTCATCATGTACTGTGCGTAATTTTTCGCGAATAGATGTGCCCAGGTTCGAACCCTGCCCGCGGAAAATTCTGGACAGTACGTGATGAGTTCCCAATAAAGACGAAACCGGTCTACTGGATGAATTGCCTTTTCTGCACTATACAATTCTTAGCTAATAATGAAAAATGTATTTCCATAATGGGTCAGGCATTTATCTCAAGATCGCAACATTTATTTTAAATAAAAATTAATATAAATGCAAAATTTGTAACTGTTGGAAATAGTTTTACATGTTCAACTAGAAAAATCGACAAATTTGATGATTTTTACATTTGGTTTGCCATATATGCTCGTGCTAATAACTTTCTTTGCAAGTTATTAAATTACTTTTCAACACAGTACGTGCTTTATGTGGTACGCGCAAAAAAACCAACGATATTCTATAATGGGTTGTTCCTGTAATATTTTAAATATTTCTGCATTATTAAATGATACGTTTGTAAGCATTCGCAAGTTATTGTATTCTTGTGAACAGTTTAACTAGGGATCTCTGTAACGCCCATTTGGTTAAATGCGAAGATTCATTAAAAAGCAGCTTCTTTTATACAAAAATACCAGCTAGTTATCGTCCGTGTATTCGCTCGACGATAAAACAAAAGTTACACTAAATTGAAAAAATCGTTTAGTATTTAGTAGCTAATAAAACGTGCATCTACAAAGGATTGAACATTCTCGTTAAAGAGCTAAATGAAGTCAGCAAAATATGAAGCACTCCAATATCTATGGATCGAAGAAATATTACCGCTCTACCAAGACTACTAATTATCTGAGCTACCGAACAGTTAATGAGTTATTGAGAGCCTTATTCTATTGACTGATTGCATAGGAATGTTCGAAATAATAGAAACAAGATATATGTCCTCCGAATCCTTGCTTTAGAGACATTCGTTTGAATTGAAAATATTACAAATTTTCTGTGTTTAAAATACAGACTATTGAATTTTATGCATAATCCAGTCTTATGCAAATTCCGACGAAACACTGCAATGAGACTGTTTTTATAAACAACTAACAACTATTTCTCGTGGGTATATTCGCTGACCGATAAGAACAAATGTTATGTTAAAAGAAAAAAGAGCAGTTGGCACAAAGTGCCTAATATAATGCGTTTATATGATGACTTGAACGTACACAACAAGCAAAGAATAGTTAGTTAAAGATTGAGCATTTCTACGTCTATGAACTAAAACAAAATTACTGCTCTTCCAAACAAACTAGGGCAGCTTAACTAATTATACTAATAATCTGAGTTACAGAACAGTTTGTGTGTATATCTTTGTAGTTACAAAAAGGGAAAAAATGTTTGAAAAAGAAACCAATTCAGTTTACTATGAATAATTAACATTCAAAGTGTTATTGATTGTCTTATTCTGTTGACAGATTTAGTAGGCCTGTCCAGTCCTAAATAACCAGAAAATATTCTATCCGAATTCATGCTGTAGAGACTTTGTCGAAGCAAAAGTATTAAAAATTGCATGTGTGCAAATTTCCAACTGTTGAACTTCATGCATAATTCTCTTGTAAGCAAATTTTTGAATACTTGATTAGCAGGGCAGTTTCGAAGGCTGAATGAAGTCATAAAATTTATGATTAAAAGAAGGAACTCCTTGAAATAATTCCCTGATTCCTCTGCGCAAATATCTTTTTATCTATTAGCTTCTTCATTCATTTTATTTCTGTATCAATATTTAAATTAACTTTTAAATTTCTGCATAACCATAGCAACAGCATTCAACTCAACTTTAAATAAAAATGAATAATTGGCAAACATAAAACCTTTTTATTCCAAAATTTATTTTTTACGGAATAGGTAGTGAAATAAAAGAAACTCAATTAGGCTAGTCTGGACTAATCTAGTCTTGATTCAGACAACATTTTATTTAACTATAATGACACCTTAGTCAATTGTTTTACAATTTTACGATTTAAAAAAGTAAAAGCGGAAGAAAGGATGCTAGGTTTACGATACATATAACGTTTATTAATTTTAAGCTGAAAATAATTATTTTATTTTTTATATAGTTATCTGCACTTAAGGTTTTAAAATCGGTTTGAAATTACTATTACTATAATCAAGATTACGATCTTGATATAAACATCTGACACATTATATACACACATTTGTCAGTATAAACTACCATTGTATAGTTAAGAAAAGACAATTCATCCAGTAGACCGGTTACTAGAGGAAATAACGCGCTTGCTTCATTATTTCGTGAAATGCAACTGATGAAGGCCTACGGTAAGGTAGGTCGAAATATTTTACCAAACGAAAATTACTGGAATAAGGAAAGTTGCGTTAGTCAAAACGCAGATCAGGTAATTTCGGTTTCGTCCTTATTGGATACTCATCCCTCACTGTCTAAAATTTGCCGTGGACAGGGCTCAAACCTGGGCAAGTCTGCATCGCAATCTGGTGCTCTAACCACTGAGCCATCCTGCGGAACACTACAAAATTTTCAGTTATATACTAACTAATGTTATCCAGTTAGCGTTTTCTTAAGGTTCCAAAAAACAATCTCCAACCTGTCATAGAACAGACGCCACTCTACATAGGGAAGTGGTATAAAAGTGAACATTTATATAATAAAACGAACATAGGTCGCGCGGGCAGTGGTAAGAAATACATTAATAAAGGTTGCGATCTTGATGTAAACACCTTTCCCTTCTGTGCATACGGTTGTCAGTATAAAATAAGCTCTGTATTAAGTAGGAAATGCATTTAATCCAGTAGACAAATGTATGTAAATAATGGAGCAGGTGTACATATCAAGATCGCAGCCTTGATTATAGTAATTTTTATCACAACACGCGCAAACAATGTTCGTTTAATCGGTTTGAAATATATGTTAATTTATCAAACTCTGTAAAGTTTAATGTGTGAACATTGAATGATAAGAAATTCGGCGATGAGGACAGATTGGTGACATGAGATTGACGTACCTTCAAAATGGATGGCAACTTGAGAAATGCGATAAAGTTCACCATGTTACAGATATAAAATTTTCAGAACTGTGAAGAAATTTAATCATCTACGGACATTTATTCATTATTTATCGAGGAATCTCGTGAATGAGCGGATGCTAAATTATGTTCTTGGGTTTTGTTAAAGCACGACGGAAAGCAAAATAAAATACTCAGATCGTGAAGGCAGATAAATTTCGTAATTGGTATTCTAATCATATAAAGTATGCTATGCTACTAAAGCGATAGATCGATTTTTGCTCCAAAAAAGTTATTGAAATATTTTTCGGTTTAATGCACGTCTGGGAGTAACTAATCATGTGCTTAAATGCGCAAGAGATTGATTTATATTTACTTCAACTTCTAACGGCTCTGATTTGTTTGTACTAGCATCCGTTAATCTATTGGCTAATGCAACATTTACCATTAACTTTCCGCCAAAATATATTAAGCGTTAGTACAACTAAAAATATAAGGCTTCACGCCAAATTTAGTACTTGTATATTCGCGATCTAAATGGTATATAACGTGTTTTACTCTTTTATAATAATAAAAATTCGATTAAAGTACGGAATTTAATTTTAAAATTTCATACTAGTTCTTTCTGTTCCCATTTGCTCTAGAAAATGGACATATGTGCATAAAGGTTTACACAGTGCTGTATTCTTAATTTGTGCACATAAAAAATTTAACTGAATTGCAAAATGTAGTCCATACTTACAGCGACTTTATCCTGCTCATTAAGCTGATTTTCTCGACCTTGCGCAATTTTCACCAAGGCGGCAATCCGCAGGTTTGCATCATGATTGGCTCTGCGCAACTTCTCAAGTTCTGGAATGTAACCTTGGAACTAGGCATACAATTAAAATTAAAACAATTCAAATGAAAAACATGGTAAACAAAAAAATTAAACGTCATAAAGCATTTGCCATAAATGTTTTTGGCATAGTTTATCATAATATGAAATGGACTGATAGAATCAATGAACATATTTTAATCCATTAAGGAATGTTTGTCAACAAGATCATTAATTTTCTTGTAACGTTCTAGCAATGAATGCCATTGACACAGAACTTAAAAAATTGTAAACTTTCGTGCCAAAAATGGAGATTTATAGGAAATACATTAGTTAGCAAAATTTCAAATGGCCCTTCTCCCACGGTAATCATTTGTTACGCTTCTTTGTGCTACCAGCAACATGTTAAAAATTTGAAAATCAAAATAGTCTTGCAGTCTATTTGAGTAATGATGTTCACCGAAACTTGTTGTAATGCTAGTGAATTGCGTAAATGAGTGGAATATTAATTGCATAAATTTTGTTATTGCGTTAAAAGCACGTTTCTACGTTAAAAAGTACTTTTTACTGTTTTATTTGCAACCTTTCTTTTAACATAGTTGCATATTTTTATCGAATTTTAAAACGACCCTCACTGGTTTTTCGCTAACTTGGATGTATTTAGTAATATGAGTAATGAGGTAACAAAGGAAGGACTGTTACCGAAACAAACTTTGTCAAAAGAATAATAAAATACAGCCATTTAATTGAGGTTGCATAAAATCGTTCGAAGTTTCAAATTTCTAAATATTTTTCATCTACATGTGCTTACACATTCAGTTTCTAAAGTCTTCAGTTGACATTCACGATCTCGTAGCTCTTCCTGAACACCAGCTAATTGTGAAGAAAGATCGTTCCGCTCACGCTGGAGGTGCTCAATTGAAGATCGAAGTTCACGTACCTGAAATTATCAGTTGAAATACATAGCCAAATACATCCAAAATTGCTATATTCCTATGTAAAAATGTAAAGGAGAATAAATTTAATGAAGCTTCAATACACGTGAATCCTTTCGAGCGTTTCATAATTATTGAAGCTGGGCGTATTACTACAATAACTTTTACACGTACAATTTTTGTCAAAATGAGAGACTTATTCGCAATAGATGATTTAAACAGCTTAGTTCCGCTCTGTAATCTAATCTAATTTTGCTTTCCATATATGTGCAATGCGGTTTGATCCTCTCTAGTCAGTTTGCCATCGTACTCTGATGAGAACATGGAAGGTCGAAACGCGTCAGTGCGTTGCGACTGGCGGTAGTTTTGTTATGTTGTTCGACGACTGGTTAAATACTATGGGATTGGTGTTTACTTCAAGCGCGCAAACTTGATTTAAAGAATAGTTCCACTCTCGTTTGTTAGACGTATGGCATGCACACCTACTGGCGGCGTAAAGTTTAACTGATACGGCGTAGGAACCCTCGATTTTCGGTGGATATTACAAGTCATGTCAACGTCTTTAATGCGACAGCATCAGGTCTATCAGAGAAGCATTCAGGCTGTGCACTTGAAATCGAGTGCATCAGGAATTTGAGTATATTATATGGTAAAAAACGATCTCCAATGTCAGAAAGACATGAAAATGAGTCAGAATAATTAAATTTCCTATTCATTAATATAAAAACAATAATTCTATGGAGAATATTATGATAAGCTGCGCTATTTCCATTTTTTAGCATTCAAAATTATAAATTACCCAAATATTTTTGTCTACTGAATTTTTAAAAATAAATTCATTATTTAAGAAAATGATTATTTTGGATGTTCTAATTGTTATAAATATTTTTTTAAAACTGGAATTCCAGTCTATACAGTACTGTTACCAGATCCAAGCTCAGAGTTTATAACATTATTTTTCTTGAGGCGGAAGATTTAGGCGTAATAAAATGCTTGCTTTTACTTTTTTAGTCAGTGAAGATTATTCTTCAAATATATTTTTATTATATTTATAAGCAACTGCGTGGCGTAATTACGTTAACTTAAGCCACCCAACTCGGTTTCGTTCTTCGTAATAATCTAGCGGGTTTGCTAATAAGATATTTTTTTCTAAAAAATTATGAATACATATCACCAAAGGAATCATGCATTGCTTCTGGTTCTACCCTTTTACTGTTATTTTACAGGTAAAATTCCATAAAACTTATATCCTTATTTATGCATGACACATCGCTTTGGTTATTTTAAAAGTAACCATAAAATCGATTTTTTATAGTTCTTGCTTTTATTGATAATGCTACAGATGTTGATCTGTATTTAATAATGTGTATCTTGAAGCTTAACATTTATGAGAATTTTTTATTGATAAAGTATCGAAATTTTATTTTTGTCAACTTGAATAATTAATCGACTTATTTTACTGTACTTCAATAGTAAATATTTTGTCTGGTATCTAATACTGTGTACACTAGATCGATTTCCATATTTCAGGGTCCACGGGGATAAATCTACCCTAGCAACATATTTGTTTAAATTTAGGAAAATGGTTCTTCTGACTTTATATTAATGAAAATTTACATGGACACCGCAACAAATGAACGAAATGCATAAGCAAATGTGCTAGAATAAATATTAACAAACGTGCAAAAGCAGGACTAGATTATATCTATTGTGTAATTTGCAGATGATATGAAAGCGTGATGTCTGATTTTGTCGTCTGCAATTAAAGTCCAAAAAGTTTAGTTGTCACAATTAAGAGCATATAATTATTTTATAATAACATATTTATCACTTATATCACTGCTATGAGATTTCCAAAACTTAAAGGAAATTAAGTTTTGAAAACGATTACATAATTAACTAAACTGTCAAGTCGAATCAGTAAATAATAACTACAATTAACTTTTTCATTTAAGTGCTAATAGTGACGCTAACATTTAATCAGCCTTTATTATTAGGCACATTCTGAACCGAACTTTGTGTCATCCGAAGTTAACTGAAGTAATAATAGCACAGCCCTTCCAAACTCGATCCATATGGTAATATAGTGTCACGAAATATATACCCATATCGCAAACATAACAGTACTGAAATGCCTAAGCTGCAGAAACTCATGAAATGGCGTTCTATTTTTATTTTCTTACAACCTACAAGACGAATTTGTCTCTTTAGTAGGAAAATAAGAAAGAATGCAGTACCACGCTGCTCTCCGTGTAAATTTTAACCATAAATGATAGTACTTTAGCTGTTATGTGTCTAGCAAAACTGATTGTATTATCGCTTATGCTTTGATAAACATGTTATTTATTTATGTAGTGGATCAGTCGTCTATCTATAAGAATTGAACTCAATAACTTATGGAACGGAACGTTACAATTAAAGTAGCAAGGTACATAATCACCTGTCCATTAATTTGTAAAAACATATTTACAGGGTTGAGTGCTGCTTGTTTGGTATGAAAATTACTCACGGTACATTTAAGCACAAACATCAACAAAGCCCACAAATCGGTCAAAAGTTCCTGTTAATTAATACATGCATAGACATTTAATTACGCGTGAGTCGGTTTTTGTGTGTATAATGTTGTTTGATATGACGAGTAAAATACGTCGGCTTTGATATACATGATTAAAACATTTCATCATCAAAATGCATTAACATATTACCTTCAGTGTTTTTAATTTGTGGAAGAATTTACTAGCCCACTTCGGAATGATTTTCGGCGCCAATTCTGTAAATGCCTGTTTCTACATGTGTGACTCTGTTATTTAAAGCTTACATCCGGAATTCAAGTAAGCGTAAATCTTTAACAATATTTAATAACTGTATCATCCATCAGTCACGTAATTAAATTTTATTTGAAGGTTTTTTAATGATTTTTGGTCTGTATTAAACCAACGATGTACATACTGAGAATAGTATTATGAAAAATTCGTTTAACAAACGTCAATGAAATCTTTAATACAAACTGATAACATACAGTTAAAATTTGACATTAGTCAATTTAATTGCTAGAAGGTGATGCATTTAAATTTAAAGAGAAATAGACGGAGTCAGAAAAATGAAAAGTTAAAAATTAGCTGAGGAAACATTTGTAACCGGGACATAAGCATGCCATACTCAAAGATATTTGAAATCTTGAACCAAACGACGCCAGTTATGAATATATCATCATTGAGTCAGTGTTCTAATTATCATTGATTATAAAATGGTGAGCTTAATAACGTGTTCCTAGCCGTGTGATATTTTAACATAGAGATAAATGATAAATCCTTTAAGATAGCACAATTGTTGCCAGAAGTCTATAAAAGTATACCTATATTAATACAAATACAATTTACGGTAAGAACATATGCCCAATTTCGAAATAAGATCTATGAAATGAGCTTAATTAGGTTTTTATATATCTCAAGTTAACGAGGACGGAACCACTGGTTTGATGAACCAGTCAGATTATATCAAAGATATTTTGATCAATTAAATTATAAAAACGATTATAGAACAACGAAAAGATTTTGACTGAAATCAAGTATTATCTGCAGATGTCTGTATATTTCTTCTACATGAGCCAACACGTCTACTAACAAGTTGTGCATAAAAAGGCAGTTCGAGGTGAAGTTAGAAAGCTTTAATAAGGAAATAGTATTGAATGTAAAAATTCGTCATGTTATGAATAATCCTCAAATGATAAAACTTATAGCAACAATTATTATTAAATAATTCTGCCAAATCAGAAATTTCGCTTATTAAAATGAACATAATGCGATATCTTAAATTGGCATTATAATAGCATCTATTATTTTATTTATTTAAAAAGTATTTAGTAAATAACTAAAGTATAATCGATATATTGATTCGTATGTATCAAACGTGATTGTCACTGCCACATTTACCTGCACGGCTTTGGGGTAGAGATAATAAAAAGCTTTTTGAATAATGTGATAAGAAGATTTAATTTTAAGCAAATTATAAAATAACAGAGATGATTCATTGACGATTAGATAGTTTTGATTATATCAGATTCTAAATCACGTAGGATGATGAAAGCCTCGATGACACTAGTGTTAAAAGTATTTTAGAACGTTTCTGATGTAGAATCAATAAAGTCGCAAACTCATTGGGTGCAAAGAGGGACTGAGTTAACATAAGACATACAATGAGATATCGACTATTTTATAATGGATCTCCTTGTTTCAACGATAGAAATCAATATAAGCTTTAATTAAACGCTCGAGTTTCATTGAAGAAAATATGAAAAAAGGTATTAGCTGTGCTACTCTCCTTGTGCAGAAAACGAAAATGCGCTGTAATACGCACGAGAGCTTTACTGTAGCGTCATTTGGTACATTTTTCTGCTTTAAACAATTTACAATTGATATGCGATAGTACTTGCTTCGAGATTTAGTCTTTTACAGCTCCCCAACTGCACAAACACGAAATCCACGTTGCATATAAAACATTTAGATACATTTTGTTGCAGACAGCTAATATATTTGTATATTGTGTATTAGATCTTGCGCACTTAGTAAAGAATTAATTCAGTCTGGACCAGAAGATAAAAACAAAGCTGAAGCTGCCGCAGACAAATTAAAAAATCCACACTGATAACGCCCGTCGTTTTTCATTAAGAACTAAGTCCTAAATCGTCAAGTCAATTGTATTGCCAGGCTTCTTTGATTCTGTTTTAGAACATTTCCAGTTGGGCAACCATTGTCTTGAATCAAAAGCCAAATTTTAGAGCAAACCAGCTGCATATGGCCGCTTTCATTTACTTTCACCATCCAACTATTTTATTAATTTACGATTTCGTATGTTGATGCACTGTTTTAGAAGGCCACTTGCTTAACTTCCTCACAAGGTTACCGATGCAAACATGGTAAATGGCTGAAAACAGAAGTGTCAAACAAAAATTCTTAGATACCGATTTTCGCGAAATAGATAATTTAGACACGCGGCCCCGTACACATCCCAAGGTATGATAATTGAATGAATGGATACAATATCCAATCCATAACAGCTTTTAAGATACGATAAGCATCACATTAGTATATTTCTTTCTAAATAGCGGAGGACGAAAAAAAAATTGATATATATTTTCTTCGTACAAGATTTCTTTTTACCTGTAATCGTAAATGTGCTGGGGTGCTTCGGATAAACGATCAAAACAGTTTTATCTGCCGAAAAAACATTTCAGTTTATACAACAGTCTCCCTGTCTGAATACCATTTAATCAAATAAATATATTCTAAAATATAAACAGCATACCATTATCCATTGTTGTGTAAATTGAATTACGCTGTGATTTACCAAATATTCTATCTCATACATCTCCATTTTTGAAACACATTTGACTTTATACTGCTGCATTCCTGACTGAATACCAGTATGTCGGTGAAGAATGGTGTAGTAAAAATTTCCTTACAAGAGTTGTACTGTGTAATTGGCAGTTAATTGTGATCTACCCGATATCCTGTCTATTTCATCCCAAATTTAGATAATCGTTGCTATTTTAAGCATTGTCAGCATCTTTGAATACCAGTACGTCGAAGAAATATATGCTGATAAATGAGTTACATAAATTATGTTTTCGTAAACTATGATGTACCAGATTTCCTATCTATTTCTTCTCAGATTTTGAGAGACGTTTGGATCTGTACAATTGTCTTTATATATGAATCCTGATAGGTTGAAGACAGCTAGTCTGATAAATGAAATGCGTACCGGACTGCCTGGTTGTGTAATTAAAACTACGCTGCTATGTGCCAGATTTCATGTTAAATTCATCTCAACTTTCGAAAAAGTTTCTCTTTCCTATTTCTGTCATGATGCCTGAATACCGGTAGTTCGAAGATTGGTATGCTGATAAATAAACTGCGAATGATTTTTTACGTCTAATAAGGTCTTTAGTGTGATGTGCAAGATAAACTATCTGATACTTCTCAACATTGAAACACCCCTCTCTTCATATCACTATCCACCCTTCAAATTAACAAATGTTCTGATAAAAACTATGTACCAGATTTCATTTCCATGCAATAGGGTCTGCGCTGTGATGTACCGAATAAACCATCTAATACACATTAGTCTTCGAAGAACATTCATTTAGTAATATTTCCTTTCTGTTGGAAAAAAAATTAATCAAAGAATGATATTCGGATAAAGAAACTGCGCAGCAACTTACATTTTCATGGAATTGGAACTGCTCTTCTATATACAGCTTTCTAAGTACATTTCGTTTAATAATATTTTATTCCTGGTTGACACCATTAAGTCGAAAAAACATATTCTGTTATTGGTCTGCATATCAGATTTCTATAGCATGTAATAAGGACAGCAATAGGAGGATAAAAACGCATAAAGTAACATATTCCAACGTCGGAAAAACATTTCTGTATTACTATCGTCTTACTGCCAGAAAACAAAAGAAACAAAAAATTGATTTTATGATGAATAAAACGCATACAAGATTAATTTTCCGTGTTATTTGGTGCGTTCTACGATGTACGAGATATACTGTATTATGCATCCCAGATTTCAAAAAAACAAATCACGTTATAAAATTTTATTTCTGGTTGAATACTAGTAAGTCTAACTTTAATATTCTGCCTGTGATTTGCATACCAGAATGGTTATCCGTGTAATTGGGATACCAATGTGAGAACTAGAAAGATTGTCTAATAAATTCCAGCTATGAAAAACGCCTATCAATATAATGTCGTTTTCCTATCATAATACCAGTAAATCGGAGAACGATGTTATGATGACTAAACCGCCTAACAGCTTTATTTGCGTGGAATTTGGACAGCTTTAAGATGTACAATATTTACCAAATAATTAAACAAGGGCATCATAATACATTTCTCGTAATACAATTTTGTTTATATCTGAATACTAATAAGTCAAAAAATTATATTCTAATTATGATTAGCACACGAGATTTGTCTTGCGTGTAATTTGAATTGCGATCAGATGTACTGGATGATTTTTCTAATATATTTCAGCTTCCGAAAAGAGTTTCTCTGTATAATGTCGTCATCTCGTAATAATTACATATAATTGAAGAATAGTTGTCGATATTTATCTAGGTACGAATTTTTTCGTTTCTACAATAGGATTTCGAGGTGATATTTAGCACAAGTTTTCAAAACCATTTCAGTATTTCAAATACGTTTCTCTTCAAACTATTGTCCTCTCGCTTGCTTAATGAAAGGCATAGAAATATATTTAAATAGATAAGTTTCATAGCAGATTTATTATTCGTGTAATAGTCATTACGTGGTGATTTACCGTATATACTATCTAGACAAACTCAATTTTCAAAATAGTCTTTCGTCTCAGAATTTTCTTAATATCTGAGTACTGTGAGTCGAATAAATTATACTGGCAAATAATATGCGTGCTTGAAGTAAACACCAACACCATTGTATTTAACCAGTCGTCAAATAGCATAACAAAACTACCGCCAGCCACAACGCACTGACGCGTTTCGACTTTCCATGATCATCATCAGAGTACGACGGCAAACTGACTATCGAGGATCAAACCACATTGAATATATATGGAAATCAAATTTAGATATGTGGCTCTCACATCTAGCAGTCTTGCATACATTGAACTTGCCTGGAAATGTCGGCTGCACAATTTCTATGCAATAACGAACATTAAAAGCATTGTTACCACCAACCGCGCAATCAATTATTGTTAAATTTTATTGTCTATATATGTACATGTGGCGAAAGCTGCAAACAGTCAATGTTCGTGACTGCATAGAAATTTTGCAGCCGACATTTCCAGTCAAGTTCAATGTATGCAAGACTGCTAGAGGTGAGAGCTACATATCTAAATTTGATTTCCTTATATATTCAATGCGGTTTGATCCTCGAGAGTCAGTTTGCCGTCGTACTCAGATGATGATGATGGAAGGTCGAAACGTGCCAGTGCGTTGCGGCTGGAGGTAGTTTTGATATGCTATTCGATGACTGGTTAAATACAATGGTGTTGGTGTTTACTTCAAGCGCGCAAACATGATTTAAAGCATTGTTACCACCACCCGCGCAATCAATTATTGTTAAATAACATGCGTATCAGATTTCGTCTCCTGTAATTCGGTCTACGACGTGATATAACGCATAGACTTTCGTTTTACAAATTACCTTTCAAGATGATTTTTTCGTCCTTATATAGCCTACTGTTCTGAATACCGGAAGTTAACGAAAAATATTCCAATAACTAATCCGTATAACATAATTATTTTCGTATAATTAGCACTGCACTGTGGTATACAGGATATAGTATCTAGTCCAACACAGTTTTCGATCATTTTTTATCATCATACCACTAGTAAGTCTAATAAATATCTTCCCATTAGTCTGCGGAGCAGATCTGTCTTACGTATAATAATGACTGCTCTTATATAACGATTTCGAGAAAAAAATCGCGTTAAACAATTTTATTTCTTTTGCATTAGCAGAAGTCACAGGATGATTTCCTTATAGCTAGACGGCATGCAAGATATTTTTATGCAATTAGTGCTGTGCTCTGAATATCGGGGTAAACAATCTAGTCTATCTCAGCTTTAGCGAAATGCTTTTTGTCATAACAGTATCTTGCTTTCTGAATAACAACAAAATAATTCATTTCCGAATGATTGGATGCGCCATGATGTCCATGATACAACATGTCATACTCATCAGCTTTACAGGAATGTTTCTCGTAAAAGAATTATCTTCCCTACTGACTACGAGACATCATAAAAGAAATTCTGAGAAATAAACTGTGTACCAGATTACTTTACCATGTAATTGGGACTGCGCTATTTTGGACGGGATATAAAATCTCATCCTTTTCAGCCTCAATTAAATGATTCTGCTTATATAATAATCTTCTTGTCTGAACCATATTTAATTTTAATGTAAATGAATTTGCATTGCGATATCCAATACATTTAATCTTTTGAAACAAATTTAAGTTTTAAATATTATATTTTCGATTGAGTACCACCCTAATTTGCGCAAATCATTGCTTTATTAATATTATCATCACACATAAGTACGTATAAGTCGAAGATATGTAGATAAATAAACTGCATAACAGGTTTTTTCTATTAATTTGAAATGCACAATGATGTATCTGATTTGCAACCAGATCTATCTTAGCATTTCAAAGAAATTGCTTTTTAAAATATTGACTTACTATTCGAATACAAGTAAATCAAAGAATGCTATTTTGGTAAAGAATCTTCGTATCAGTTCTCATTTTCAAGGAATTGGGTCTGTTCTGTAATATACCTGATAATAATATATATCAGTTTTCCAAATAAATTTTCCTTTATGTATTTTTATTCTTCTGCGATTAATAGCATCTCAAATAATAATATTCTGATTTAGATCTGCGTATGACAATTCTCTTGTGTGCAATTAGGACTGCAATGTGATGTACTGAGTGATTTATTTAATACATTTTATCTACCGAAAATAGTTTATCTATATACTATCGTATTCCTGTCACAAAACCCGTGAAACGAAGATTGATGCTCTGATAAATTAAACGCTTACCAAATAATTTTTCGTGGAATTGGGACTACTATGCGATGTACAGAATATAGTATTCAATTAATCTCAACTTTCGAATTACATTTCCATTTAGTCTATTTTATTCCTATTTGAATAACAGTTAGTCGAAGATTGATATTCCGAGTTTGACCTGCATACAGGTTTTCTCTCACTTGTAAATAAGACTGTCACGTGGTTTACCAGATACGCCATTTAATTCATTTCAGATTTTAAAACACATTTCTCATCGTATTATTGAATTCTGTTGTGAATAAAGTTAGTTGAAGATATCTATTCGGAGAAATAAACTGTGTACAATATTTATTTTCTGTGTTAATGAAACAGAGGTACGTTTTATCGCATATATTATCTAGTCCGTTTCGGCTTTCGGGAACGTTTATTCGTCATATTGTCCTCCTTCCGAAATACCGAATGTAGAAGAAATATATTCCGATGCATCAACTGCGTACCAGATTTTGTTTTCGTGTATTTGGGATTGCCCTGTAACAAATTGGATAATTTATCTTCTCTAACTCAGCGTTCGATAAATGTTTATTTTTCAAAATATTTTATTCCTCACTGAATATCGGAAACCGAAAATGTTCTGATGCGTAAACTGCGTATCAGATTTCTTTCCGTGTGAATGGGTCATCCCTATGATATACCGGATATGCTTTCTAATCAATCTCATCTATCAATTAATAGTTCTCGTAGAAATATGTTTTCGCATTTGAATACCAAAAGTCAAAGAAATTTATCTTGACAAATATACTGCATATAATCTCATGTAAAATTGCGATTCGAGCTGGCTGGTGACCTATCAATGCGAACGGGTCCTATGCCCTATACCTACTAAATATTTGCTTAAGGAATGTGGGATGTTTGAAAGGTAAAATCGCCTATACGAATGTGAATTCAAGCGTTAATGAAGGTAACTTCGTATAAAATCTTCGTCAATGCGACATCAAAACCAGCTTATTAAAACAACTATATCCCAAATGATGCCAACACAATAGTTGCCGAGTTAGAACATGGCACACAAACAATGCACATCGAGATAGATTAAATTTCACCAAAATTGAGAATTTTTCTACTTCTGAGCACTTGTTATTCTAGAAAATCCTTTCACTTCGTCCTCGATCGACAACAGTAATCATGTTTCACGGTAACCTGGACATTATTCAACTAAATAAATAATTTTTCTATATTGAGAGTTGCGGAGAAATAATATATATGCGTTTCTGTATTTGGTAGTGCGTTCCTAGTAAAAAATTGGTTAAAGAAGAACCAATCTAATTTATATTTAGGTAAGAAATATGGGACATGTGGATGGTAGGACCTCTCATACGAAAGTGTATTCAAGCGGTAATGGAGCTCTCTGTACATAACGGCTTTGACAATGGGAATTGAAGGCTGACGCGCTGCATAAAATATATACCAAAGCTGTAAAGGAACCAAACATAATAATTTTAAAGACAACAAACCAGTAAAGTGTATCAACAAAACGGGTTCCAAAATACTGAGCTTGAAACTAGGATCAATGTAAAGGTTTGGAAATAGACTAAATTAAACCAAAATTCAAAATAACAACCAAATGTAAACAAATCTTTCTCTAACAATTCCTTACACTTTGGTCTTGATCGACATCATTTATCCAATTTCGTAGTAATGATGAAAATTTAATTTAGTATGCAATAGTTTAACATTTTTTGCGGCTGAGACCTAATATATTTTAATGATATCATTAATACAACAGAAGTTGTTATTTGATATAGATCGAAGTCACTGGGTATTGATGTGTTGGAGTAATAGAAGCTCAGAATTGGTTGTAATTTTCATTTAAAATAAAATATAATTAATCGCAAAATTGGCCGTCTTGCTGTCCTTTACAAGCCAGTTATCTCAATGACCATCGTGTTGGTTCCCTTCCCAAAATTGATAAATATAAAATATAGAGAGTTGGCTTTGATTTCACATTGTCGAGGTCTTTATATGAAGTTTATTCCACTTCTGCTTGGCAATACAATCGCACAAGAGATTTTATTGTCGAAATAAATTATTTACTAAGAACGCGTTATTAATAAAAAGGTACCTGGTTTGCTCTCACATGCCTTTGGGAAACATTTGAAAAGGTCAATTATTTCACAAAATATATGAATATGCTATGATTATGGTTGTTTGTTAATATTCTTTGAAGTCGTCATGCATCTATGTTCCAGGTAGATGTCGGTTTGCAAAAGACATTTCTGAAATTTATGAACTTGAAATTAGCATGAAATAAAATTCTACTCGAGGCAACTTCTAGTATGTAGAGCAAATAATTTTTTTTCATATAAAAACAGAGATGCGATGCGATAGCTGAAATTCGTTTGATAATTTTGGCACATTGGGAACAGTTAATTTCTATAGTGAAAGTCATTTTGCTAAGGCTAGTAAGATTTTTTAAATTGATAATTAACGAAAATAAACTGGCACTACTTAAATATAATTTGTTATCTTCCGCTAATCGGTAATTCCATTGTATCTAGCTTTCCAACGGATTAAATATATTGCGACTGCCGTTTAACTCTAAATCGCAAACTTGATTTGAATATGTAGCGCAACGGAATTTTCGAAGCATTAATTTACAATGTTGCATTCGGATATTTGTGTGGCAATCTTGGATCAAATATGTTAGTAAAAAGTTTCTTTTGACTTCTGATAATGTCTAATCTCTGTGAGTCTATGGGAATTTTAAAATTACTCAAAACAAAAAGTACTAAGTATGCACCAATTAATTAATAAGCGACGTCACTAGTCAGAGAGTGCAGTCGGATAAGGGCTAGACTAAAGTTCTTATAAATAAAAATTATGTTAATTAAATCAGCAATATTATTACTGATGAATATTGTAAGAATATTGTTACGAATTTAATGACCACCTTGTATCCTTTTAGAAGTGCCACTAGAAATACATTTGCAGCAGTTTCAAAAAGTATAGTTGGATTGAATTATGATGAAAACAATAACCTAATTCGTCGTTTTTACTCGAGTAACATATGTTCAGAAATAGTTAAAGTTCTCAATTTCGGTGAACTCCTGCATAAATTGATATCCATCGTGTCAATATCACGTACCGACTCGTCAACCGAGGTGTTAGTACTATGTACCGTTTAAGCACTATAACGTTGATATCGGCTACTGACACATTAGCCAGGTGTTGGTATCCTTTACAGACTCGGTATATAAATATTATATAGATTGAGTTTGCGTTGAAGTTCTATTGTCGAAGTCTTTATATTAAGTTAGCTTAACTACTATAAGTTTACAAATAAGTATATGAGATTTTACTGTCCTACTTTCCAACATTCCTCACCCAAATATATAGCACGAAACGAATGTGCACCAGATTATACTTCGCTTTCATGCTGTCGATGGTTTCTCCTTCTGGTTATAACTGAACTAATTTGTTACTAGGTGTGCAACACATAATACATAATTAACGCAATATTCAACCAAAAGAGCAAAAACTGTTGGGGGAACAAAACTTTCCGCCATTAAGATTAATAATTATTTAAGTCAGGTTTGTGTTTTTGATATAAGCATAATTCCTATTTTATGTAATGAGTTGCAAAATATAGCAAAACCACCGTCAGTCCAGCGTACTATCACATTTCGACTTTCTGTGATCGGCATCAGAATACGAAGGAAATCCTTTCGAAGAGAATCATATCGCAATGCGTATATAAGGAAAGTAAATTTAGATATGCGACCCTCACCTCTAATAGTTTCGTATATATTGTAGTTGACTGTAAAATTCTGCTGCGACATTTCAGATTTAACCACATATATATAATTTATGCAACTGAACAATTATTGATTGCGCAGGTGGCAATAAATTTAAAAAAATCATATGTGAGAGCTTGAAGTATACACCAATCCTATTGTATTAAACCAGTTTAAAAACAGCAAAACTCAAATTAACAGCCTCAATGATCAAAACTCTTTAGTAAAAATAAATGGGCAAATTAAAACAACGATTCAACGTATACAACTTGAAATATTTTTTTTCGACAAACTTATTTTCGTAAATGAAGTTAAATTTTGCAGTCAAAGTTTAAGAGAGTGGCACCTTCCAACAAACTAATTCTATAAGCAAGCATTTTTGTTGACAAAATTAGAATTCACTAGTGCTATTAATTTCGTAAACGATGAAAAACCATGAAATTTTAGCATTCAAAAAAATTGGAAAAAAATCATCCTGAACGCATCGATTAAAATCAGCCCTTTTCCTTGTATTTCAATTTTATTTAAAATAGGCCTAAAAATGAACTGTGGATGTTCCATTTCAAGTGATTTGTAAAAACTAAAAGTAAGCTAATGAAGTTTTAGTGATAAATGTTATTGCATATACATTTACCACATTTCAAATTTCAATCTAAATGTTTAAATTGAGAAGTAATGCTCTGAATGTCTCAGATATATCGACAGTTCGATTATGCGCATTCTCAAATACATAAATTAATAAACTGCTCCAATTTTTTTATCGGCTAGGAAAGTTAAATTCCGGCATCTAAAATTGGCGCTTTTATATATATTGTATACTAATGTACTTCTAATAAATGTATGGACTATTATAAAAAATATTTTTTTAATTTAAATTTGTACAATTTAGTACCCATTTTACATATTCAGTACCAATAGACAGTAGAATAACTGTAACAAAAAATGTGAATATATAAAATCTGGATTGTGAGCTTTTGTATATGGTTTTACTCTGTGCTAACGGTCAGATAAAATTGGATTTTTGCTTACGTCATGCTCGAGCATGTAATATAAGGAAGAACTGTAACTTAATTAAGAGCATCTTACTTGGCAATGCTCATAATTCATTCGTAGCGAGTTAGTAGCGCTCAAGAATTACGTTAATTACTCGGTTATGAACATCAGTTTTAGAAAAAAAATTATTAAAAATAAATCAAAACTTTGACAAAGTTCCATGGCTCTGTAATTACACGAGGTTATTATTTATGCGTAATCACCAAAATTAATCTGCTTAAGATTAAGCCTTCAAATCAATGAAAATCAATGTTTATAGAAAATGTGCCAAACACATTTAAGCCTACAAATCGATATTAACTAATTGATAAATGATTAATATAGGACGGATAAACAGCACCTCCTCAGTGTTTAGCTCGTGAGTGCCCAATCAAGTATGCCAGTAATAATGCAATAGGTGACAAAAAACATAATTCACTTTTCGCGATTCTAAAAATATTGTCAGTGCAGAATCAAGCCTATACATATGAAGATATATTGTATCATTTCAATCTCATACCTGCATTTCAACTTGACGTGTTGCCTCCTCACGGCTCGAAGCATAAACTTCGCGTTCAGCAGTTAATCTAACACTTTCCCGTAGTGCCTGTTCCAATTCGCGAATTCGCGAATCCTTGTCAGAAACCATATTCTAAGTCATGTTAAATCGAAAACATTTAATATACCACTTAGTAATTACAGTAAAACATTATAAAATCCAATGTTATTTTAACGTATGCAAAATATTTTACAATGCTTTTAGGAACATAAATTATTTCATAAAGACATACAAACAAATTGTCATACATGCATGCATCCATCCATACATGAATACATACAAACATACATAAATACATACATACATACGTACATACCTATATAAATACATAAATACATACATACATACATACATACATACATACATACATACATACATACATACATACATATCATACATACATACATAAATAAATACATACATACATGCATACATACATACATACATACATACATACATACATACATACATACATACATACATGCATGCATACATACACATACACACATACATACATAAATTCATACATAAACATACATGCTTACATACAT